>JAQFYU010002136.1:0-12618 GCA_034694905.1 Ceratophysella granulata
CTGAAAATCAAGTACATTTGTAATAAGCCATAGGATGTAGGAATACCTCACAGAAAGTGTCTAAAATATGTTTAGAAAAGATCGGTGTAGAATCTAGAAGAATTCAGCTCTCAGCTCATGAAACCACAACTGCACTGGCCAAGCACGCTTATTGGTCGACAGAATATTTTTTCTGCGTCTCTTTTCGTGTAACAATTTTCAGTTTGAAACGTCGACAAGGTTGAATTTGAATGTCAAATGTTGAATGTTGTGTCTGTTTCCGAACAAAAAATACAAACAAAGTTTATTTAATTCCAAGTTCGCGCACATGAACCTGCATACAACATCAGCATAGTAATACGCTAGCTTTAGCCATTTCCGTCTACTCAAATTACAGACCACCGGAAGGTACGAACCAGTCAGACAGAACAATTTTGAAAGTGATACGTGATCGTGAAGGAATTCGTTAAGCTTCTTGCCTGTTTTATTTCGTCCATCATGAAATGATACACATGTACATAAAAATAATTAAAAACTAAAATATTAACAATGTCAACTTCACAACTTGAGAGTTGCATACACAGTATAATCAATATAACGTTGGGATCTCCGAGGATTTCCTAAGCTCTCGATTGAATCAAAGCAATAGTACAATACAGACAGATTTATAAACTGAAACTGAGAAATTAGAGTGTATTCACAAAAGCAGTAACATTTACTGACTCTTTCTTGACGGACGGGTTACTAAGAATTCTGATTGAGAATTAGGTAGTTTGCTTCCTTCGATGTTTCTGTTGCTCCAAAGTAGCGAGATCAGCCTTCAAAAGCTGGACGAGCACATTCGTAGATTTTGACTCAGTCGCAAGTGTCAGAAGTTTATTGAAGTAGTCAACTGCTAATGAATGGTAGGACAACTCATCCTGCTCTTCGTCCTGAATTTGAATTGAAAACTCGACTGATTCCGGATGGGTCCAACTTTGATGTATTTCTGGCTCTTGTGGTTGACGTGTCGAACTTCCGTCAATAGTTTGCTGAGTTCTTCGTTTACATCGACTGCTTCTCCTTATTCCTGCTGAGAGTTCGGCCGAATTCAAAGGAGTCACATTTTGTTGGATTTCATTTGTACTTCTCGATTGCCCAGACTCCTTTTCTTCGAGAGCTTTCTCCTTCGCCAATTTCCTCTGGATATTTCTCCTGACTTGCCATGGTGCACTCACTTTCCACTGCTCAAGCGTGTGACCATGATGAGTCTTGTAGTATTTCACGTCCAGTCCGTTAGTTATATTTTCTCTTACTTCAATTCTTGAAGTGCAAACATTATCCCCAGCAAGAAAATAATTCCGTTTTCTCTTCGTTCGAATTCCTGTACCAACTGAACCTCCCTTCCTGAACTTTTTACTTCGGTGGCAGTAGTAGACTCGTAGTTTAGATGTACGTGCATGTTTTCTTCTGTACCTGGCATAAGTCGTTTCGTGCAACTGATTCAACCATTGCTTCATCATCTCATCATCGTTGAAGTTTAAAGTCTCCATTTCAATATTAATTCCATGAGCAAGTTGAAGATGTTGATCCAAGTATTCCATCTTTGCAACACGCCACACGCACCCAGTTTCTGGACATTGAATATGCCCTCTCGATATAGTCAAGTCGTGTATCTGGGAGTGTCTTTTTAGAACGGACGGTTTGTTCGCCATGAATGGGCACCGATCGCATATATAACTCACTCTATTGATATTCTTTGATGTTTCTTCCGGATCACTATCTGATGAATAGTAGTATTTGGGAGTGATTTTCTTCTTCTTCTTTCTAGGTGATTTTGGAGCCTGTTGAAATTCAAAGTTAATTAAACGCAGACATAAAAAAGCAGTAAGTAGAAAGTAGAACATGCAGAATAACAAGAACACAATTCAATATTTTAGGCTATTAGATTAGTATTGAGTACACTTTTGCAGAATTGGACTTTATACCTTAGAGGTGGATTGTGTAATTTCCGCTTCTTCTACAGGAAGATTGGAGAAATCGGAAAGTGACCAAGATTCAACAACAACAGGATCTGAATTGGAGACGTCTTGAAATGACGAGCACGAATCAAGAGGCCACGACGAAGTTAGCTCGTTAGGTCCTATCGGCAAAGGAACGCCTGACGTCACCATCGTGTAACTCATCTTTTATAATATTTCCTAGAAGATACAAAAAATTAAAATTAGATATTGCTGTAGGGCATAGTATATGTAGATATAGTATATGTAGACATAAGACATGTCCCGTCCCCGTCTCGCCAGGTGTCCAAAAAAGGGCATTTGACCATGAATGATATCTTACTTACTGTTAGCTGGTGCACGACGGGAACAAGGAACAACTACTATGTATTTAACAGAAGGAACAATTGGAAATAGAAGATATGGGTTCGAAGTTGAAAGTGAACTGAAGAAGCAGCTAGCAGCTCAAGCTGAGAATGAAAGTTGTTTTCACAGCATTTCATTTCATTTCAGATTTCAGATATTTAATGAATAATTTGAACTTCGCGGCGACGAATCACTTATTTGTATACTCAAAGTACCGACCTATCGGGTCACGAGGGACAGAATAGTATCAGCTTTATTTAACGGGTTTTCAGAAGTGTTTAATTTCGTCAAATATACTTGATATTGCAATTTGCAATGACAATACAAGGCGTATAGCAATAGCAAGCTAGCATCGTATAAAAATCAGTAACTTGTCCATGTACAATACAATTTGAATTGCATAGCGTCTGTTAGGTATACCATTACTAACTGTTTCGAAACGATTCCTAATTCCGCTTCCGCCGAGTGGGCGTTAATAGGTTAAGATAAATTGAGCTTATACCTGTAATAAGATTCACACAATGAACAATAGTGTAAATTGACTCATGATTCAGGTAAATATTCAATTTACAAAAATGTATATTCGTATTTGTAATTGTTAATACTGTACCTTGGATGGGTACTTTGAGGGAATCAGATAGAATTATTAGTGCTTCGATTTTTCTGTTGTTCCAAGGCAACAAAGCCAGTTCTCAAGATGTTGACGAGAACATTAGATGATTGTGACTCCTTCGCAAGTTTCAGAAGATTATTGAAATATTCTACTGCCAATGATTGGTATCCTTCCTCGTCCAGCTCTTCGTCTTGAATCGAAAAGTCCACTAAATTCGGAGAAGTCTCACTTGTATGAGTTTCCTGAAGATCTGATTGAGTAGAACCACTTGCTTGAAGAGCTTGCTGCTTTCTTAACTTTTTGCGCATGTTTCGCCTTATTTGTCCACTAGAACTAACCCGATAAGGTCCAAGTGTGTGACCAAGATGAGTTTTAAAGTGTTTCAATTCCACTCCAGTTTCAATTTTCGTAACAACAATCCTGGAAGGACATAGACAATCTCCAGTGATGGAATCTCGCCTTCTTCGTGTGCGCAAACCTTTACCCTTGGAAGCTACCTTGAACTGTTGACTTCTATTGCAATAGTAAAGTCGAACTTTCCATGGAAGAACATTTCTTGACTTGTTTCTGTATTTGGCATATGTTGTTTCTTCCATTGAATTTATCCAATGGTTCGCTGCTTCCTCGTTGTTGAAATTGAAAGTATCCACCTCAACTTTTATTCCATGTAGAACATCCAGGTGCTGGTCCAAGGTCTCCATCCTGAACGCCGTCCATGGACACCCACTACTTGGACACTTCAATTTTCCTTTTGAGATAGTGAGATCGTGTTTGGCAAGGTGTCTATTTAGTATTGACTGTTGAGCAGCCAGGTATGGACATTTATCACATTTAAATCGTTTCGATTTTTCTGGTGGTAAATGTTTCGATGGGTTTTCAGGATCACTATCTGAAGAATACACGTATTTGGCGGAAATTTTCTTCTTCCGTTTTCTGGTGGGCGTTGGCAGGGTCGTCTGCAAGAACAAAGGTTTTAATTTCTCTTATTGGTTATTGTACATGAACGATTAGCGAACAGCGAGCAGCTATAAATTGTAGGACACAATATTTCTGAGACTAAGTACCTCAAAGGATGAGGTTGTTTCTGTTTGTATCGGTAATGTGGAGGAATCCAGAAGTGACCAAGATGTAACAACAACGGGATCTGAGTTGGGTGCATCATCAATTAGCGAAGACAACTCAAGAGACGAAGAAGATGGCGGAGACGACAAGCCAGTCATCGTTTTTCACAATCTAAAAATTCACAGAAAACCGAAAATGAAAGAATTTGGATCATACAAAACCAGAATTAGACAATAAATAAATAATTCGAAAATAAAATACAAAACACAGTTCGTCCATGTCAGCGTCAGCGCAGCGCAGCGTAGAGTTTGACGTGGCGTACAAAACGATGTAAGTAATTCTTATACTAAGTACTACTTGTACTTTATATATACTATGTATGTCTAAAATGCGTGTGTACAATCCGATGAAACGTGGTATTAAACTCTACAAAACCTGGTTACAGAGGGTTATTGAATATAATAACAATGCAATACTACTTGTTGAAGGTGGTGGTGGTGGTGTGAATCCAGCCTGACACATGAAGGCTGGAAATGGAAATTGTGATGCTAAGTTATGCGCTTGTGAAAAATGAAGGTAAAAATACATTTGACATTATATTATGTACTACCTTTGACCATGGAATTTGATTCGGATAATAGCTGACAATGACGAAATACCAAATACCACCACTTACACTTAATTAATTGACAAACCTGAGCTTTTTACAATTTACGATTCACTATCCTCCTTCTTCTACAGACTGTGTGTGTACTGTATACATAGGCTATATTATCAAATGACAAAGCAAGACAAAGTTGAAAGTTCCAAAATCCTGAACCATAAGCAGCTGATATGAAGCCTGAAATGAAAAAGTTTCAAAGATTTCCCGCATTATGCAATGTACATATACCTACAATAATACCGATTGCCAATTTGAAGATATCCAAGTTTCTCTTTAGCAGTAGTATGTAGTAGTCAGTCACAGTCGCATGTCGTATACACTTGTGTAACACAAAAGTGTGTTAGCTATTATGTATTATGTAGTACAATTAACAATTAGCTATACATAATATTTTGTAAATATATGTAAAATATTACATATGAACAACAACGATTTATCTTCAGAACTCAGAACTCAGAGGGACACATGATAACGATACTAAGGTCAGTCTATAACACCCAATAACTTGTTACTTTTGGTAGTGCATAGTGTGTTTCTATGTACTTGAACAGTACAGTACTGTAATTACGGTAATTAATTACGTACATAAACATAATAAACGCAAGCTGTAACGTGTAGTATATGTATGTGTAAACCAAAACTACGATTTACGATCAACGACGACGAACGAAGATCGATCGATCGACGATCGCGATAGGGAAAAAGCATGTTCAGGTTTATTGTTTATTCTGCGCGCATAGGTACGTTAGCTTGGCCATGGTTGGTCTGCAGTTTGCCCAAGCGCATCCATCACCAATCACCATGACCAATGACTACAATGACCACAACCATTCCTCACCTCATACCTATCCAAATCCATTTTGTTCTAAAAATTCTCACGTTGGTGCAGGCAAAACTTAATAGATTATTAGAAATACTAATTTGTATTTATGTATTTTAAGGTATCGCAGTAAAATGGGAAATGTCTATTGACTTGACGTGTAACAAAATTCAAGTTAAATACCAGAGGTACGAGGACTATACTCTATAGAAATGTTGGAAACCGGAGACGCTGCGGCGGCCTCTACTGAGCGACACCGAAACACATCGAGAACTTGTTCGAGACAGGAGAGTCTTATTGGAACAGATGCTGCGGAGATGATAGTTGAAAGCGGTTTTACGAAAGGTTTCAATTTGCTCAACTACGAAGACACCGTTAAGCAACTTGACATATACTATGGAATCGGTATAACTCAGATTTCTGGAATAATGTGCTGGAACACTTCTGTTAAACCTAATTCATTGTGCATGTTATTGCAGTGAAACGGCAGCTCCTTCGGTACCAGAGCCCTACGACGGGCCTCTTTCCTGTCTTGTCTTCAGATCTCAAGATTGGAAGCGTGCGAGACAGTATTTACTGTGCAGCGGCGATATGGAGTCTCTATCAAGCTTACAGGTTACGGTTTACAAGTCGGACATAATGACGCCTCAAATATTATTGAATCTTCGTAGCATTTGGAGGTTACTTAAATTCATAATTGCATTGCAGGAGAATCGACGATGACCGTGGGAAGTCTCATGAGTTAGGACAAAGCAGCGTGAAGTGCATGCGGGGAATTCTTGAATCTTGGATTCGTCAGGCTAATCTTGTTGAACGATTCAAGCAGAATCAGTCCACAGGATCCGCACTTCACTGCAAATTTGATTTGGAAACAGGTGATCCTATTCTGAGTGATGAGGAATACTTCCATCTTCAGGTGAATAACGACGAATATAATGTCTTCATCCAGGAATCATGGGTTTTATCGGGATAGATGTTAATTCTATCCAAATTGTTTGCAATTTCAGATTGATGTCGTGTCTCTGTATCTGATTTTTCTGGTTCAAATGATTTCGTCGGGACTCTACATTATTTACACTCATGATGAAGTTACATTCATTCAAAATCTGGTGTACTATGTGGAGCGAGCCTATCGTACACCGGACTTCGGAATGTGGGAAAGAGGAAGTAAACATAACGACGGAAGTCCTGAAATTCATGCCAGGTTAATCCACATACACATGCCAGATAATGGTAACTCTAACGGATTAAAATTGTACGGCGGTGGTAAGATATTATGGTACTTATTTTCAACCTTAGCTCAATCGGCATGGCGAAGGCGGCTCTGGAAGCCATCAATGGCTGCAACTTATTCGGTGACAAAGGCTCCTCTTGGAGTGTTATATACGTGGATATTGATGCCCATAATCGAAATCGCAGCATTTTTGAAACGCTTCTGCCACGAGAGTCCAGTTCAAAGGTATGAACATTGATTTACCAATTGTCAACCCACGTGTTAATTCACCAGGTGTACAGAATACAGATGCGTCTTTGATACCAACCATCTCGTTCCCAGCATTTGCCACTCATGACGAACACTTGTATCAAAAGGCCAAAGCCAAGATCATCCGACGACTAAAGGGCAACTATGGCTTCAAGCGATTCTATCGAGACGGGTACAAAACAGTTCTTGAGACCCCGAATAGGCGATTCTACGCGAACGGAGAATCAAAGGTTTGATTTAATATTGATTGGCATAAGAAACTATATTCGATATTTATATATATGAACTATAGTCATGAGTCATCACTGCTATTGTTTCATGCCATCTTGTTTCATAATATTCAGAACTTTGAGAACATTGAATGCGAATGGCCCATCTTCGACTTGTTCCTCATCATTGACGGGGTTTTCAAAGGGATCCCAGAGCAGGTTGAAGAATACTGTGAAAAGGCTAAACGGTTGCTCACACGAGATGCCTACGGAGGTATTCAATTAAATACGTCTCTTGAACGCAGTATATAATGTAGGGATATTCATATTCTTCACAAACTACAGTTTTACCAAAATACGATTCTAACCAGATCCAATCGTGCCGATGTACTTCTACGTGCCTAAAAGTCGAATCGAAGATGAACAACATGAGCCTGGTTCTCAGCCTCGACTGATGGGATCGGAGGGTACAGCAAGTAGCATATTCTTATGGGGTCAGTCAATGTACATAATCGCTCAGCTCCTCACCAGTTCACTGATCAATGTCAACGAGATTGACCTCGTCCGGAGATACCTCCCTTCTTTCACGCGACCCCGTAGGATTGGGCGCTACTCTGCCTTCCAGGGAACCGCCAGTGACCTTGTCGTCCAAGTCGTCCTCATTGCAGAGTCCATGCGACTACAAGCTATGATGGCAACTTACGGAATTCAGACACAAACGCCGCATGAGGTTGAACCTGTTCAAATATGGCCCCCCAGGTTTGGAGAATACATTCAAACTCGATAAGTTTTCAGATTTAAGATATTTTGTGTAACATTTGGATTTTTTCAACATGCAGCCAACTAGTCAAAGTATACGAAGAGTTGGGAGTGAATAAGAAGCTGAATTTACGCGGAAGACCGCCGCGACCAATAGGTGAGGAACATTAAATTGTTCAGCCAGAACCACTTTCGAATTCGAAGTGCAGAACCTAATTTCTCGAATTCGTGAAATCCAGAGTGAAATCAGACTTAATTTTTGTTATTGCTTGTAGGTGCATTGGGAACCAGCAAGGTACAGAACTCCGAAGTCGTTATGCTTTTCTTGTGACCTATCATGTATCGACCCGGCCAGTCGTTAGAAAAATACTGTACTTCTTCTTCTTTCAGATTTACCGAGTCTGTGGACAAACTGTGCTCTGCTATCCACTAATTTTTGAAGTTTCGGACTTCTACTTGTCACACGACATGGCCCTGCTCATTGATGATATAAAAACAGAACTTCAATTCGTAGGCAAGTACTGGAGGCTCTCGGGAAGACCCACGATGTGTCTATTGATACGCGAAGAGCATATGAGGTCTGCATCTGCATACCAACTATGTCAATCGTAATTTGCCGTTGACGTGCGGGATCATTTTCAATGTTGGCTGCGTTTCGCATTTCAGGGACCGTCAGTTCAAGGAAATGCTGGATCTGTTTGCTATGCTGAAGAAGGGTCATTGTGAAGGGACTAAAGTCCGAATCGGGCGACTTCAGAATTTACTCTCTTCGTCGTGTATTGGTGTGCAAGAATTTGATATTTTTTGTCAATTTAATCAAAAATAAAACAAGACTTTACTCGCATATTCTGAATCTTGCAGAACATTTGGACTTCATGAATTCTGTTGATTCGGCCGACATTGACATATCACCGTTTACTCAAGTAGTTCACGAGTATAGCGGATATCAGAGCTTGACCGACGTGCCAAAAGCCATTGTCTACAATGAACCAGAGCAATACTACGGGGTATGCCATACTGTATACAGTTACAATAAGGCTGTAATTTTATGTACAATGTGATATGGACGTAGCGTTTTGTCACAGGACTGGATGAACAAACCAACTTGGGAACTTGTCGAAGCTTTCAGGTGCCTTGAAGGATTTTACGGAAAATGTCAAATTCTGGGGTTTATTCTCAAGCATGAAGGAGATAATTTCGTCATCGACGGACAAACCGTGCGGGAACATCTTCTGAGAATAAATCGCCAGTCGGGTGTACTGAGACTGTGGGCGACAGTCCGGTATTGTAGCAGCCTACTGCATCAACTCGTCGGTAATGACAAAACTCAGTCAAAATTTTGACTGAATTTCAGAAATTAGTATATTATTATGACACTTCGATATAATTATTATTACATGGAACTCACAGATAGCATAAGCCCTTTCATCACTACTGTGCTCGTCAATGGAAAGCAGCTCACAGTCGGTGTCATTGGACAGGAAGAAGTTGTGTTTGACAAACCTATGAGTCCTGCTGAGATTCGAGAGGCCATGTACTCCCAAATACAGCCTTATGACATAATTCAAGCCGTATTGCAGCAGGAAGTTGCACTCTACTGTGGAAAACTCATTGGGACCAATCCTGACTTATTCGATGGAATTTTGAAAATCCGAATGGGGTATGGGGTATAGGAAAACAAGAAATGCATGCTCATGGTTCAAGCTAAACGTAATTCATAACTTAACCGTCGTGGTCATGGAAGCCAAGTGTTCACGTTTTTTGTGTTCCCTGAAGGTGGGTTCTTCATGCCATTCATTTGTACATGCAAATAGTGGTGAATGACTGTCCAATTGAGTATTGCAGTCCGAGTGAAGTTCGACGACTTCTTTTAACAGTCCTCACAGTGAGTCTTGACACCGACATGAGCACTAAGTAAGAACATTTTTTGTCATTAGAGGTTCTTGGATTGTTGAAGGTGATGATTGGCTTAATTTTTTAAATCTTGCCACTAGGTTAACCGTGTTCCAAAGACGGCAAATTGAAGGTTGTCTATGTCGAGTACCTCGGAATTTCTACTCCCGTGTTTGGCATGTGCTCAAGAAAGCGCCGGACGGGATAAAAATTGGGTCTTCAACTCTTCCACAAGAGCCGACTTTGAGCAACATGACCCTTTCAGAACTTACGTTTGCGCTACAAGTTGAGAAGATGCTCCATAACATTCATCAACCGGAATACATTCAAATCGTAATTGAGCTCCTGTGCGTAGTCTCAACGATTCTACAAAGGAATCCAGAGCTTTCGTTTAGAGGAGCACTCGATGTAGACAAAATGGTTGGTGGGGCTTTCAAAATGTTTTCAAAGGTAAACGGAAAAGAACCACTGCTGTAGAACATGATCAAATTATATTCGCAAAACTACAGCGATTCGCTTAAAATTGTGATATATATATAATTGTCTAACCAGGATCTGAATGGCGAGAAGTTGGGGAACGACAACGATATCCAGCACATGGCCTCATTCTTCAATGCTCCCACAGCGACAACGGCCGGCTATTTGGCTCGAGCCGTCGTGAATAATATTTTCCAGGGGGACATGGGCCTTGGAGAAAACTATGATGACATTGCTCGAATGGAAATGTGCCATATTACTTGATCACGTTTACTCAAAGCTTTACTTTATTAGTATGAAAGACAAGTAGTGTAATACATAATCTGATCTTTAGAAAAATACACTAAAAAAGCTGAGATCAAATCAGTCTTGTTGAACATCGTTCAGATAACCATCTTCTTGTACATCTCTGTCAAATCCTTCTCAGATTTCTTGAGACATGGTTCCAGCTACAATGAAAACATATTGTTGAATTGTGTAGTGCATGTTTTAATGTTTCTGTCAAAGCAAAGTAATTGATGTACTGACCTCCGCAATGAATGCCTTGATTTCATTTTTATGATTAGGTGGAGCGCATCCCAAAGCTCTGTTGCAGAGAGAAATTGCTTCTTCGTAATCCTTGAACTGGGCCTTAGCTTGAGCGAACCTGTTTTTCGAATGTCGTACGTATTTGCTTAGCAGTGAATACAATAAAGTAGATCCCACACTGTTCTGATGTGATAGATATTAAATTTCAATACAGTTTCCAAAAAAAATGTATACAGACTTACCGGAACAGTATTTTGTACTTGTATGGATTAGTTGGCAGTATGAGAGCACGACGACAAATTGAGCACGTTTTTGCAGGTTGATCCGTCTTCAGATATGACTGAGCGATGTTTTGGTATATGCTGTACAATAGATTTGTCCGCTCCTCGTCATCCTTCATTCGCACAGTGGCATAATTCTCCAAAAAATCAATACCCTTGCGGTAGCTATATAACAATGGGACAAGACGAATGAAATTAGTCATCCTGCAGATTTATGATATCGATTGACTTTTGAAATTACAGTTACGAGCTACCAACCGCTTAATGGCTTGGAAGTAGTCCTGCTTATTGTAGAAGGTATTTCCAGATTGTTTTAGCTCTTCAGCGCCGTCCATAATTTCTTGGAAACTCAAGTGACTTCTGTCCTCCGGTGACATGTAGAAAATGGTATTCAGTTTTTCTCCGCCAATGGCATCCAAAACTTCAATTGTATACATGAGTGCCGCAGCTGAAATATATAATACGTATAAACTTTTATGCATTGACAATTGACACTCTTGATTTATGTGATGTTCTCTAACAAGCACTATTGCGGATATTATGATGAAACCGTGTATGAAACAATATGTTTGTTCAATTTTATGGAAATTATGTTTATTATAACCACATTACCTGGCGGGATACGGGGTGGAGCTCCAATGCGACCATAGCCATACTCATAATGAACCCAGAACTTGGCCACTTCCTTCACTTTCATCGTCTGCAAGGCTATGAAAACTCCCTCGATACACTGTCCACTGCTAAAGGTCAAAGTCTCGACCACTCCTCGCTGAATACTGGAGTCGAACGGACTATCCTGACCCTCTGCATATCCCACGTAATTGTACCAAACTTTTCCATCTGTAGAAATACATTTGCCTTGGCCTTCTCGAAGTACCTACGGCCAAAAGTAGACCGAACTTCGGTTAATATTTTTGGTAGCAGCGGGGAAAACTATGCCATAATTGCAAAGCCTAATCCTCAGGCCTTATGTGTATAAGTACTATGTACCTGCTTCTTGAGCTTTCCGTCCGGAGTCACGTCAGTCATTTGGGTTACTACGTCATCGAAGAATCCCACAGCCTCGTCTAGCCCAATTGACTTGAGAATAGTTGCATTGTGATACTTTGGATTGTTGAGATACTCTTTGACGTAGTACTCCATTTCCGGACCATCTTCTGCCATGTCATCGTCCACACCGAGCAGACCACCCTCACTCTCATCATCCACTTCAAACGTTGCTCCTTTTGAAATCAAATCACTGGAAAAAATAGCGAAACATGAATTGATTTGTGATGTAAGTACTACATGTAAAATGCTTTCAAATTCCCAGATACCTTTAAAGAAAATGAATCTCGCGGGGTCAGATATGAGAATTCGCCTCCAGAACGTAAAATTTTTTTCGCTTCGCGCAATAGTCGTAAATCTGACCATTCAAATAGTATGATTTAACGGTATCCGATAGTGAGAATTCGACTCCAGAATGCAAATTTTTCTTGCGCTTCGCGCAAAAAATGGCAATCGTA
>JAQFYU010002137.1:0-12603 GCA_034694905.1 Ceratophysella granulata
TTGTTCCACATAAATGTGCTGGTCTCTGTTCTGTGTGTCACTTTAGTTTCACAGTTTCCCAATTTCCGTCATTTCCGGTATCTCAACAAATGCAGGATCATTATATTATTAGATTCTTAAAATTTATTTTCTGCGAGCATGCGAAAACGCAAGCTTTGAAAAAAGTATGTAGATCTTAATGTGTACAATATTGCATTAATTGCAGACATTTGAAGCTAGATTTTCGCGCGTTAGCGCGCGCAAATCTTTTTCGGCATTTGTCTCCTGGGAGGGGTTGAGCCCATTCGAAAAACCCGTCCTAGGGAGGGGTCTGGACCGATCCAACTTGCCCATGTATGCGCCAGTCAGTCGTGGAAACTTCTACTTATGGCTTAGATTTCGAGGTTCTACATTTTCTTTTGCTTCAACAACACAATATGCAAAATTATCAAAATCATAATCATGGTCATGGTACATGATAAGTATATCTATTTGTCTAGTTTAACATCATTGTATTGCTACATATACGGTAGCGATCGAAGTCGACGAGTTTAGTGCCATTAATAGAAACACTAAAAATTGTAGTAACAAAGCAAGTAATAATGTAATGAGAGAAGAGCTTGTACATGAATTGTGTAGGATCAATAATCTAGCTTAAACTCTATCGCATAATTGCGATAGAAAAGAGTTACGATACGATAAGAGATAGCAGATAGGTGACAAGCTGACAAACCCACCAGGTCTGATTGGGTTGAACCTCGTGTAATGTGCATCTATGTATTTTGGACAAATATTGTAAGTATTGTACTATGTACATAAAAGAACGCAAGAATAATTGCACATTACACGCGTAATGACGCGCAAGATAAGACTTTCTCTTCAATGTTTATCGTGCTTCGTGCTTCATGATTCGTGAATGCCTCGACCGGCAGGAACGAATTACTGCGAATTGTGATCTGTGATCTAGTCACAATTGCTCTTTCCACGGGCTATATCTCTGACATTAGTTCTGTCATATGCAGTTTGTAGGAAAGCTTCCAAGTGCTAACGTCCAGTTTTTCGGCGTAGTGGATAATGATAAGGATTCCTGAAGACTAAGTAACACGAATTTTCGTTTCCTTCTAGTCATACCGTATTTCATCAAGACATAATTAAGGCCAGAGAAATATCTGTAGCGGTAATTAGCTATTGATAAGATAACTGATTTTGCTAAGTTAATTACTCAAATACGACGTAGCAGTACACTCATAAAGTAAGTAACAGCAGTAGAATCTTCATAATTATTATAAACCAGTGAAATATATTTTGTTTTTCTTGCAGATGACAAGTTTGCACAATAATAGGAACTCTTCGGTGTCTGGGCTGCTCAGATCAAACTTCCTTTGCAAGGAGCAGCAGTTTCACAAATACAAATAAGCAAATAAAATCTCAACCAAGTCACAATAGAGGATCTCAGAATTCTCAAGAAAACAACGGAGTCACCATGATGATCAACAAAAATTGACATTGACCCATCCACGACAGATACCCCATAAATAGTTTCGGAACTTGGGCAGTCGTTCCAGTTCAATACAAAATGTGTTCGACGCGGAGTTATATTTTTGTGACTGTGATTCTATGTCTCTTAGCAGGTAAGTGTGCCAACTTTTAGTCGTCGCACGCCACTTTACCGTCAATCAATTGTTTAAATACGGTACTCTTGATATACAGATTCTGTAGTTTCATTCCTTCCGCAAGTTAGCCAGGAAGGGCTTCTTCGTCCGTACCGAAGTTATGCGGATGTGACCTTGTTTCATTACTACGTCCCCAGGGAGTCAAACTTGGCTACCTTCGAATTTGCAGCTTTCATGGACAGTGCCAAATGTCCTGCTAGAAATGTTCACATGTAAGTAAAAGTGGTTCACGTTGAAATTGAAGATACAAGACAACGTCGTTACTGTCCTTCCGTAAACAAGTTAGTGCAGAGGCGAGAGCCAGATTCGAGCTCTTTTGAATTTTTTCCCCTCAGATCCAGCCTACTTGCATGCGGCCAGCGGGAAAAACTTCTCACGAAGCTCGAATCTGCTCTCGCCTCTGCCCTTTCTTATTTACGGAAGGACAGTACACATCACTCACATTGTTTACTAATGAACTCAACTGTTTTCATTGTAGCTATTTGCAACATGGCAGCTATCCAGTAATGTCCGCAGATAATGCGATCTTTCCACCTGACCTCTTTACCAATAGGACGTCGATGTTCAACATTACCCTGCAGTCCACCTACCAGCCCCATAATGCGAGTATCATCAAAGTGACCTTCCCGTTTCCTGGGAGTTGGTTTGCAGCTGGGTACTTGCAGAATTGGGACATGCCTGTCCAACAGGAGGTAACTCAGTTTCCGGCCATTTTCTTTTGAATTCGTAGTACGTGCTTACATTTATTTATTTACGATTTATTCTCAGGGTCTTGGACACAAGTGCCAGTACAGCCTTGGATCAATTGCAATCTGGTCTCAAGTTGCAAATATTGAATCTCTTCCCTTGAATACTGGAAAGAAGCTGAAGTCCATAGATCGCTATTCCTACTACAGGTGGAGCTTTGCAATATCATATCTATCACGATTCTACCGTGTAATATATTCACATTCATGGAAGACTGGACGTATTTTCTCAAAGGTTCTATATTCCTACTGGTACATGGGAATTCACACTGACAGTGGACGGATGCAGCTTCACATCCAGCAGAAGGTCGGCCCAGCCACTTCGTAACTCGGCTGGAAACATCAGCGTCACCCCTCAGGTGTCGTCCAGAGATACTGAAACCTTCAACAACACTCCAATCTGTATTATGAACGTATTTCTTCAGTCTCGGAGCTTACCGGATTACATTCCGAGTAACTCCTCAGCTTCACTCACTGAAAATCGGGACTCATCCTATACTCATACTGAAATCTTGCCCTTCACCGACTCCTACTACTATCTTCTCATCGAATCCGAAACTAAGGTTTCGTACAATATTAAAATTGCAACACAAGGTGAAGAATATTCACACTCTCATAGTAAGCCTCACTGCACTAAAGGACGAAGGATGCATGACTATGACTGCTTTGTTGCTTTCAGAATGTCCGATCAGGATGTTGGGTAAGAGCTTTATTCAAAGATTTGCCGGAATCGATCTCCTCCTGGGTAGTGCAAGGGATCAGGCACTGCGTGCAAACGTCAGTATGGACTCCCTTGAATCTGGACCGGCTGACACTTGCAAATGTATCTCAATCTTTCGCCTCACTCGAGTCAAGCACCCACAAGACTTCTCGGACACATTTCTCCTCGAGGTAAGTCAACTTGAAATGAAACAAAGAACATGAAGCAAGCTGCTTCATTCTACATTTAGCAGAAGTGTACGTTTACTTACATTTATTCAATTCCTGGATAAGAGCAAGGATTGGTTCACCACGTGGCTTGCTCTGACTGATAAGACGCCCGTTGGGGTTGTGCTAGAGATCCTACCATACGTGGACATCGGAGGAACATTGAGTATTAGTGTCCATCTGGATGACTTGTTGATGGTAGGTCTTGTAGAAAGTACTTGACGCAACCCGCAACACAGCAAAAATCAAACACTATTCATCATAATCTAATTTAATTTTAGAATGCTACACTGCAGACAGTGAGCGTGATGGCCTGCATCCGGAAATCACGACCACCCGAAACCTTGTGTTGCACAAGTACGAACCTATCAGACTGTTGTGAACCCGGACTATCTTTGCACGTTTCCTCCACGTCCTTTGCAGCAATGGATGCGACAATATTAATTCCATATCCAGAGCCCGACACTTGGTTTATTTCATTCACGACAGTTTGCTCATACAAAGGGTTAGTGGATGATAATTTATGATTTTTCATGTTTGTGTTCTGTGTATGTAGTGATAATAACTGTTCTCGTTCAAAACAATCTTAAGACCAACACAGCTAACCAGTTATATAAATATTTGTTAGGAATATAGTTCCATGTGCAGTCCAGGAAGTGCTTGTTTCCCTGGATATTCGTACTCAGCCTTGTGTGTTGACCAAGCCGCAAAATCCTGGAGGCTTGATTCTGCCGTGTGGAAAGTACGGAGTTTGTCAAGAAGTACACAAAGGGCAGTTCTTCTTCACAACTTGTCGCTGTCTTGGAGGTTGGCTTGGAGACACATTTTTTATTGAATGTTCTTGAAAAAAACCTTTACCTCGTAGTTCAAAGAGAGTGAATAATTTCATTTCGTTTCAGGATACCGGGGTTGGGCATGTTCAGACGATAGTGAAGCTACGCCTGAATCGCTGCTCTTAGCAACAACACTTCTGTTGACGCTGAGTAATGCATTCTTCGTACCGGCCATCTTTCTCGCTTGTCGAAGACGCATGTTTACACATGCTTTGGTGTACTTATGCACCATGACTGCATCCACACTTTATCATGCTTGTGATCAGGATCTTTTTGGTTACTGCTTAATCCGATATCAGGTAATTCGTTGTAACAGTTAGTTGCTATTATTTGTAAGTATCAATCCGATTTGGAGATAAACACTGTCAATGCCTTTCATGTTTCCAAGGTTCTACAATTCTGTGACTTTTTCTGCTCCATTCTCTCGTTCTGGGTGACGCTGATTTCACTTGCCAAGTGTGAATACGACTCGACACTTTACATGCTGGGAGCAATCGTGATTGCCGTGGGTGTCGAGTACAATCGAACAGGCCTCATCGTTTTCATTGTCCCATTCTGTCTGGGAATTGGAATCCCGATCGCTGTCTGGACTTATCGAAGTTTCCAGAGTCGGAAACTGCTGAAACCTGACAGAGGCAGTCTACTTCTATTCATTCCAGGCGTTTTGCTTGGTGCTGCGGGCTTGGTGCTGTTTGCGTTCGTTGAGACTGAGGAGAATTACAGAGTGAGTCATACTTAGTATTTAAAGTGATTGCATGATGTCGTGCGAGTACCATTTTCGCAGGGTCTATAATATCATCGGACAGAAGATGGTAGTGTCCAATTCATAATTGATTTTTCTGACACAAAGTTCCACTACCATTCATGGCATTCTCGCACGAGTATAAAAGGGTGCTGATAGTGTACGAGTCGCTTAGAATTCAGGCGCAGCTGTGAGGCGGAATTTGACCGGGATTTTGTTCCATGTTTACAATGGCTTTCAAATCCATAATGGTATTGGAACACTCCTGATATTACCGTAATTCGACTACGATCAAAGTAGATACTTTAAAATCTCATGTGTATGAACTATTGATTGTAAATTGGAATACGTTTCTCATTATTTTCAGTACACCCACAGTGCTTGGCACGCCATCATTGCACTCTCTCTAGTCTATCTTCTCCCCAAAACTCTGAGACGGGCTAATGGTACGAAGAACGGAACGACTTCCAGTCACACAAATGGAAGTCTGGAAGTGAGCAACAGTGCCGAGTTAGCTTCGGTGTCTGACCCCAATGCTTCAACGCCGGATCAGGCTCCTGTCTTTTTCATCACATCAGAACTGGATCATTTGGTACAAGAATTGCCCGTCGTTCCTCGATGATTTGAGCAACTGGCGTATTTTTATTTTATCGCTCTACTTAGAATTTTTCAACTCATCTCAAATCTCAGTCGCGTATTACGTTTTTAAAATGTATTTCTGACTGACTATCACAATCCAACTATGTACATATATCTTACCATGCATAACGGGTTCTGGTAAAGTGTTGTGCAGTTAAGGTTATTTGTCATAAACCGAAGTTAACTTGAATTTTTTGCGTTCGTTATATTCGTAAGAATGATGACAATCGTATTGAAAGTGAGAAAAGTGATACGAGGAAGAACTTTTCAATCAAGAATCCTTATCATCATTAGTTTAGTAGCTATTGGACAATACAAGTGTTACTCTGATTTATCCACCTTACATATCGACATGCATTGATATAGCACATATACAATACCTATGCCACGCACTAACAACGGTCAGTTAGACCTTACCTACGTTGATTTACCCTAATTCGGCTAGACATAACTGGCGTTTCAAAAACCTTGAACCTGGGCCTGTCTGTATGGCTAATTTGCGGAGATTGTGATAACATTACACTCATTAATTAACCTTTATCGTTTTTCTTGTTTTGCGTGGACCAAAATAGTGTCTCTACGTGCTACAATACAAATGATATTAGTATTACGTATATGATTCTCAGTATGACTTTTGAATGTAATTTATCTGTGTTTGTAACTCTAGATGAACATTGTATTTCCTTGTGATATTATTTGATTGTAGCATTTGAAATAATAGACAAACTTAAATCTGAACCACGTGACTCATGATTAGTGAATATGATGGGTTTATGAATTCCCACGGATGGATGCTGATAATTCAGAGTACTGACTCGTCAGTACACCGTAACACGCTCAATGTAATTAAGTGCATCAATGTAATTCAGTTCTCAATTTTATCGCTCCTTATTTCTGCACAACTGCTGGCTGATGGGAACCCTTGTATGCTTACCAGCAGTTAGTCTGAGCCATATGGCACTTTATATTTGTCTCTGTCGTCTCGTCGTCGTCTCTTGACTTTAAAAGACATAAAAGAAGGAATGACCGCTTTATGCATTATTGCGTGTTGTGTGAATTGTGCAACTTTAAAAACAACTGATTTCTCCAAAAGCATGAGGAAAAACGTTCGATGATCTTAATTTCCTGAACCCATATTCGTGTATCACTTATCATTATCACTGCTGCGTCTGCAAAAAATGCCTCCGAAGAATGTCAATATCTCAAACCCCGATTGTGCATTGTGCAACCGCGAAACCATTTAGATTACATAACGAGGCTAGTAAAGCGTTCATCAACTTCCAACGGTGATTTATTTCGAACTCGAGCATGAATCATCCCATCATCATCATCATGTTCTTTTGCATTATTACAGGATGATCTCGTAGAAGGAAAAAAACGTTGACCTCTGACCGATAAAAGTGCTTCAATGGATTGTCACAATTTACTTATTTCCAACGACAGAATGCTCAACGCTAAATAGTCAATTCAATACTCTGCGAGGTTTTTGCATGAACAATGCACATTTGTACATACAAATACGTGATGTTCAATAGTGTTTCTAATCTACCTCGTTTTTATCTTTACTCACCTTTACCAGTGTAAAACTGTGATGTGATGCAAGCATTATTGTAAATGCAACGTACAGCACTGAGCACACTGTTTGTTTACCACGTTCTCAACGGTCAACGGCAAATGATTTTCATTCGTGAGGCAACAACGAAATGACAATTGACAATGACAACTTAACAATAACATGTCAATATTTAGATTTGAGATATGAAATGTCTCATATTTTGTCTGCACGTTATAATACTTCACCCTTCGCCCATTCTCTCATATTAATAACATAATGGTTTGTGTACGAGGACTATTTTTATATTATTCAGTATGCATATGCAGCGCTTATCACTTTTATCCTCAATTTTAAAAAAATGATAGTTTTTTTGGTGTTCTTCCCATTGTTCGCTTCTATATTCAATATTCGCTTATCTCTTTTTCCTCAACTTCTAGAAAAAGTGGATAGTTCTTCTTGTTTTCCTACTACTTAACTTACTAATGTTCGTGCCGCACTCAACTACATACATAGTACATATAGTACGCTACAGATCATTAGACTTTACCAAACACATACAACAACATGTACATGTACATACATCATGCCATGCCATGTGCTTCCACTTCCACTTGAACGTGCGTTACACCACCTCAAAATCACAATACAATTTTTTGATCGTCTAATTGTTACTCCACGCGGAGTTACCTACATATATTTAGTTTCCGCATTTTCCCCTTACAATACACTAGCCCAGTTCAGCATTCCGAGTTGCGATTTGCGATTGCGAGCCAGCTGTGGCGTTAATCGTATCGTACTTAGAACAGACGCATATGAAGTAAAATGTTTTGCAATTTGCACGGACTAAAATACTATGTATTAGTTATTAAGTAGTTTGCAGTTTGCATTATTGATTATAGTAGTTCTTGGTTGACTGGTTTACTCATATGCATAGCATGCAAAGCACCAGCTATCTATTCCTTGCAAATATGCAGGATACCTACACCTACATACAGTAAACAGGTTTAGCCTCCATCCAGCCAGGCAAATCTTTTTTCACTTTACTGAAAGTGAAAATTAAGTAGTGTTCCGTTTATAACCATGTGCTTGAATAATGTATAATTCCATGGCTTTATTTACATCCAGTCTAGGACCCAGCAGGTCCAGTCCCGATTTCAGAATTTCATCAAAGCTCAATATTAAATCATAGCTTAAGTTTTTTGGTTTATGTTCGAGTAAATCTAATGGAGTTATAAGGATAGAACAGTAGTGACTAGTGACTTGAAATATCTGAACCCCCTCCAGTGGGCGCCGCAACTTGGGCCTGGGAGCGCTATCGTTGGACGCATTCATCTGTGCGCCATTATTTGCATATTTAGTTGTCGTAACCGTCAATTTAGTGCAAGCACATTTTTGGTGGCAATAGAAAGATTTGGACGCAGCAGATATAATTATAATAATTGTTTTTCATCCGTGTGCGTGTGCGTTCGTATGTGTGCTCAGCTCATACATATATTGCATTATCTCACTGTATTTATGTGTCTGTGTCCATTGCTCAAAATTCACTGAAGCTCCACTGCAATAAGTTACTCGATAATCTGCACATTGTATGTATACTAGCAGCAAGTAGCAAGCAGCAAGTAGCAAGAATATTTCGCTGAAATCCAAATAATGGGAAACAGCCGATTACTCTATTATCTCTTTTAAAATGCACGTACTCTCATCCTCATCTCAATCTCAACTCATACCAGAGGCGGTTCCAGGAATCCGCTAAGTCTGCTAAAGCGGATCCAGGATTTTAAGTTAGCTGACTTCACTTTAGTCAAGTCAGCTAGTTTGCCACCAAACAACAAAACTTCCTTTAAAAAACCAATCATCAAAACAGCTATAAGTACATCCTGGACTTAAGACTTGACAGCAGCAGAACTTGGGACTGAAGCTGAAGCTGTGCCCATCTTTCTTATTCATATTCAGACTCGTCTCAGCGTATGCTTCCCTGGGTGGCGCGAATTAAATGCTGAATTACACGCAAAGATCAAATTACATATGCTGAACTATGGCAGTGGTTAGTGGTTATGCGTCTTTTATTTTGCACAAGGAATCGGTTTATCAATATGATTCAATATATAATAATCCAACGCTTTTTTTGATTTGCGCAAATATGAATATTGATCTCAAATTGTAGGACTTGGTGGTCGGAGTCTTAGAACTCGTCTCCAGAATTCAAAACCATTGCGCTGCATTGCAAGTAACACAGTTAAAACAATGAATTAAATAGTGTACTCTACAGTGTTGGATTATGAAAACTCATTTCAAATAAGCAAAATTTTCTTGAGCTTCGCGCAAGTATCGACCTTGCGATTCAATACTGTAGGATTTAGGATGAACTCGAGGGGTCAAATAATGAAATTTCATTTTATTTAGCCTAAGTTTTGTAGCGCTTCGCGAATTGGCAAAATGTCTTGATTTGGGTATTTCGACATCGTCTGCATCATTCTGTTTTGCACAGAAAGTTCCAAATTTTTCATAAAAAAATGAAGAAATATTTTTTATATAGGAATAATTTCAAATTTTCTGAAATATTACATTCATGCCTACTTCCCGAATAAAATTTGCGCGCGGGAGACAATTTCTACTGGAATTACTTAGCCAAGTCTGACTTTTAGCGGATCCGAAAAAAATCCTGGAACCGCCCCTGACTCATACATATAAGATTCTGAGCGCACCATTTCAGGTCTGCGCTCAAGTCAATTACACAATTTCGATTGCGAGTAAGACTTGTGTTGTATGTGTGTACTTAGTTGCAGAAAAACGCAAATCAAGAATTTGCATGAGAATGAGACTATAATGTACATCGGAGACTCGTCTATTTCTATTGATTTGTTGATACATGACACATGGACATGACACATGGACATGACACATGCACACACTAATTCTACAAGAGTAAAACAATTAGCACAAAGCAAAATATCTTTAAATATTATTACAAACTTGAAACTCCTTAAATCATAAATTCGTATCAGGTGAAGATTCCAGGTTAAACACCCAATATGCACTTTATATTTTGAAAGGTTGACTAACAGACAGTCTGGTGAATTTAGGTGAGTTGATTGACTTATGGTTTCCGTTATTGCCTCATTAGAATTCATAATCCTGCACAGTAGCTACCAGACAGGATTTTCTTTACCCTTTTTTTGTTATTGTTCCATAAAAACTCATTATTACTGCCAGCAGAGTCAATAGTAGTGGCTGAGCCGAATACGTCTGTACCCGCTGCACAGTCTAATCCGAGAGTACTTCCAAAGTTTAACAGAGCTACATACGAGGGCTGTTTAATAAGTAGTGATCTTTTATTACAATTTGTCCAACGAACTTAGAGTTATGATATTTTCCCGTTTTTAAACGTTGACCTTTCGCTAATTAATTTATTCCTTCCGAGTTCCCTATCACTCCATTAAACCGTTCAAAAAAATATTTTTTGGTTGAGGGTGCACCCAATCTTGCACGTCAGCTGTCATTTTAAAATCGTCCGAATACCGATTCGCTCTCAAATATTTTCCAGATGTTTAAACTGATAAATGTCAGTTGGTACAAGGCCGTAACTGTGGTGTAGGTCGAGGAAGCACAATCAGGAAGGATTGATTCATGGCAGCAGTTCTAAGATGACAAGTTAGGGGTGACGAGTTGACACGCTGAAAAGAAATTCGCCATATTAGGGATCTGGGCCTCTCATTTCTGATTGTGTAGAGCAATTGCTCCAATATTTGGCAGTAATAGTCACTACTAGAGGCAGTACCACGAGGCAAGTCTTCAAGCGCTCGGATCCACGTTGAGTTCCAGAAGGAGCCTCGGATTGAAAGTTTTTGAAATATTTCGCTTTTCGGTTTCAAATGGTTAAGAAAACAAACGATAATACCACTACCTTGATTCCAATTTTGATGCTAAGCCATGGTGATGGTCCGTGCTTCATATGCTATCAATAAACATGCGTAGAAGTTTTCAGGATGCGCTTCATCAATTTCCAGAAGATTTTGGAAAATAGTCCGCATGAACAGCGTTTTTGTCGGCCATAAGCGGCCTTAGTAGCCTTCTGGGTCATATTTCTCATTGGTCAAGCTTTTGAGTTAAAACAAGGCGCACTCGTTTTGATGAAATGCTTACTTCCTGTACTACTTTCATGACTCCCAAAAGCTGGTCATTCCTGACTTGCGCTTTTACGGTAGCCATAAAAGCTTAAGAAGTCACCTCAATTGAAGCTTCTTCTACTAAAATGGACCCTGTGCCAAGTCTGAACATGCGAGTCAATCCATATATGGATTGATACGAAGAACAACGTTCATAGTACATAACTTTGAACCTGTGAAAGTTTCCCAGTGTTGGATTTCATTGTAGTGTAAAAAATTTCATATTCAATCGATGCCAAATTTTGAAAAAATCAATGTCTGTGTCGGATTTTTTTTGTATAATTTTTTCCTGGTTGTACTTTCCTCAACTGGATGTTGAAAATAGTACAACCCCAGACTACTTTTGCTTGTTATTTGCAACGGGGGAAAAATCGGAGCTCTAAGTCATCGGCATCATAGTCAGGGTCAAGACTTATCAAACAGCCCTCGTACAACAAATAAATGGAGAGAGCTACCTGAGCTTCAGCTACTGTACACTAACAAACAGACACACTGACAGACAGGAACGGGACAATAAGGATGATAAATGCCTGTTTAGCATGGCACTCAACAGGTATACACTATGCACAACACAACACATACCCATACACACGAGTTTACGACGAGTGGCAATTTTCCGTTTTCAATTATCAACTTCAGTTTAGGCATTCAGGAATTTAAGATAAACGTTATTTTATGCAGCAAACCGAAGCATCCAATCCATTGATGAAGATGAGAATAACTAGGTCTTGTGTCAGGTGTGTGGGATGTATGATGCATCTGTGTAGGTGGAGATGGGGTGGAATTGCTTGTCTTCACAACCTGCCCTGCTGTATTTTACCTGTTCGAAGAAGCTGCATCACTTCATCATATTTCAGCTCCACACTGCTCATTTTCATTTTCACTCATTTTGACCGTTGGTCCTTAATTGTCTCCATAATTTCACTCGGAACCAACTCTGAACTCATTTATGGTCGATCAGTAGTAGTGACTAATTACTCGTGCTCCGGTTCACTCCTGTATTGAAGGGTGACAGGAAAGGAGGGAACCATCATCATTCCCAGATCCTAATTCTAACGTACAATAATTACCTGCCTAATTGAGGTTCCACCTTTCCAATCTCAAAATGCAATTAGGCGCATACGATATGTGCAGTTTTATGACCTGTCTCTGCTCAGACTTAGCTTTTTGACATGACTTCTGGGTTGTAAAAATGTGCCTCTGGTTGAGAGAATTTTATGTATGTAGTATTCCGAGTATACATATATGAATTTAGTAGTTATGATTGACTTAATATTTTAGTCACCTAAGATTAATCCTCTTTTCACCTAATTTTGACTAGAATTGACCTGGACTGCTTTTCA
>JAQFYU010002138.1:0-12599 GCA_034694905.1 Ceratophysella granulata
GTCGTCATGTGCGTCGTCATGTGCGTCTTCTACGTACATCCTTTTGGTCGCAAGCTGCCGTCAGGCAGGTTTTTAATATATTTTTCCCTTCTTATTTTTGCATGTATTTTGCATTTTATATAATCCAATCAATTCAATCATTTTGGCATTGCGCAATTCGTACACGTATCACGAAGTAACTGCTTATCGCCTGCGTATTGGGAAAGCAACTGATAAAAACACTACTGAGCATGAAAGTGAAACCAAAATCAAGTCAGTTCTTAACAGATTTTCGAAATGTCAATGTTCTATCTAAACACTTCCATTTGGATATTTGACGCTTTTGACAAAATATTTGACGTGGCGTATAATGTTCACACGAATAAGATGCCTTACATGTCAATTGAGTGGGCGACATTAGCTTCGTGCTTTGTATTTTGAATAGTTCAAATTAGGTGTTGGTGTTGACAGGGCCAAGGTTTCGGTTTCACGTGGAACAAGGAACGTGCTGGGGAAAGTTTACTTGTGTAACTCTGAGCACCACCGAGCTGTCTAATTCGTTTTATGTTCTCTGATTCGATGTCAGGAAGGAAAGTGATTTTGGTTGTAGTTTTCCATCCATTGTTTTCCTGCAACTCACCCTGAGACCCACTCGTCTCTTGATCACCACTTTTCTTTTGTTTAGCTCTCCGAATTTACTAAGCTGCACTCAATGCATACACGGAACTCTGGAATTGGAAGCGTACTTTACAGGATTCGCCATATCCTATACAGCTAATGCCCATCTACATGTAGACTTTAAAAAAGGGATCAGTGCATCAGACACACTGACGGACTGTGATGTGATCAAACTCCAGGGAACTCCCGGCAGGATCAACTTAAACCTCGTTTCTTGGAACAATACAAAGTCCGGATTCCGGGAAGGCAAATGTAACGAATTTAGATTTGGAGTTTTTGTTGATCCCTGACAACTGAAAACTCAATAGCTAAAAGACAAATATGAGAGGACTGGGCAAATTACTCTCAAATGTACTTTGAAATTACGAGATTATAAAAGGCACTCACTTCTAATAACGCCTAATTTAATTACACAAATCGTTGGTAAAGTTGCAATTAAATTACGTAGCTTCAAATTACGAATTACAGATCATGTGCTCAGTTGCAATTTAAATATAGGAATATAAGAACATCTTCACAGGAGCAGTGGCTAGTGCAAGTCTGTCAGTTGCTAAAATCAGGGGCTAAACTGATAACTAATGCACTTTATCTGGAATTATTCATGATTTTTAACACGGAAGCAAATACATGTTAAATTTTTGACTCAACCATTCAAAAAATTGTAATTTGGGACTTTAGGACTAAAATTCTGTAAATTGTAAATCATTCATATATCAAATTACAATTACAAAAACTACCAATTTACATTTGGACTCCAACTTACGTAATTTAAATTACAGTAACTTCAAGTTTCATGTAATTTGTCCAAGCCCTGTAGTAGGCGTATTCTTCAAACTACATTGGTTCTACACATACAATGTACATTTGGCATTGGTTCTTTTGATTTAATACAGGACAGAATACAATACATGTCAAATCAGAGCTTTCCAAATATTCGAATACAACAACTGTGACGGATTCCCAGTTCCTGGTCCCCATCCTTTGAGCATTGTGTCACCGTTTCCGAATGAATTGTGTGGTTTACAAAACAAATAACATATAGTATTGAATGCTGTAGACGAGTTCCTCCAGCCTTCAAGTCAAACAAACTAATAAAGTTATGATTCAACTCTTATTGTCAAAGTTTTGAATACCATGGCAAAATGTTTTTTTGGCAACAGTAGGCCAGTATGTCGCATGTCGACGTACCTTAGCAGTGTATTGTAAACTCCAATCTGTACTGCATGAGGAGGCTAGTCATTCAGCTCAGCTGTAGTCGGCAGCCTAAAGTCTGCATGAATTTTTATTTAATTCGTACTTATGAACAGCTTATGAACGACTCCAATAATCTTGAATCCCAAGATAATGAGTCGTTATCTTGACGCAATTAGTTGTTTGCAAAGCGGGCGGCTTACAAATGTTAAAAAGTGTGATGGTGACCTCTTGGGCTACCTACTTAATATATAAATGAATTGCGAGTTTTTGAATGTAGGAGAACAACTGTGCATTTGAATATGGGCATAAAACCGTAATATCAAAATTGCAAATAGTGAAGTATTGAATATCTATCTAAGACAATAAAGTCGGCCCATCATAACATGGACACACGAGGATTAAACGTTATTTCTTGGAAATTGAGTAAAGCAAAACGATTTTATGCATGCAAATGTTCTGCATTTCTATACTTGTGCAACAGGTTGCGAGTTGCGAGCGTTCTGATTTCTGATGTGAACAAATATATTGATTGGATTTACGGTTATTATGTCGGTCTATATGAGCTTTCAGTCTAATTGTCCTACAGTTACAGTTGTACTGAGAACGGCATGGGATGAACGGACTTCACTACGTAACGAAACGATACTGTACAGAACCATTTCCTATGCTCCAAATATTGATATGTAAGTCCCATGTATCTACAAATACTACAATAGTTAACCTGTGGGGTGGGAAGTGATAAGGAAGAAGGAAGCACAGCCATAAAAATTTAAAACTTGGTTGAATTTACATAATAATATTAACTTAAATGGAAAAATTAAGGAATATTTCATCGAAAGCACGAATTTGTCGATTTATATCAATTTAAGGATGGTTTAAATCTGAACTTTTTTAAAACTTTTATTAGAATGCTATTATAGGTTGAGTTTTAGCTTTTAGCAGAATAGAGCGAAAGGCGAAAGGAATAGCACAGAAGTATTAATTAATATTGATTATTAGTACCTCTATGGAATAACCATTTGAGGCTTGTGAAGACTCAACCCACAGAAACAGTAACATGAAATACCGCCAAATAAAAACATCATGAAAAGGTTACGTTTCAATGTTGCTGTTATTTTCTGTTGCATTATTTACTGTTTCGGTTTTCGGTCCCATGAAGCCTGTGACCAGATTTCGTCAGAATTGCAAACTCCTGTGGTTTTCCTATTTGTTAAAATGCTAATAACCCTTTATAGAAAAATCTTTAGTCGGGAAGCACGTATTTACAAACATTCTTCGCAACGACTATTTTACTCGCTTTTATACTTTTATTGAGCCAAGCTGTAGTCATAAAAAATTGTGTAAACAGTTGTTCGACTGACACTGTGAACAATTAGTATTATCAACCACGCTCCAGTGCTCCTATCTCCTATCAGCTAAATCATGATGTCTTCGTATATACTTGACACTTGATAATCGTTTCAGCTAACACCGAATAATTGTACATGTATCAATATCATGCACGAGGTGCTCTGTTGACTTGAACACCTCATTTTAATTATCATTTAGTCGTCAGTCGTCACTGGAGTACGCACTTGGAACTTTGGGACAGCGACAGTGACTGCTTTTGACAACGTAACAACTGAAGGTAAGAAATTGTGAAAACGTGGAATTTGTTTCTTCGATTTACTGAATTAGTACAATAGGTGATTGAATGAAAACCTGATTGTAAAAAAGAACATTCGAAATTCAATTCGTCTTAGCTTCAAACATCTAGATTGTGTGTTTATAAGAACTGCCTTTTCTTGTAGAACACAATACCCTATTCATTTTTTGCTACGTTGACTTCTATTTCACAAGCTTTTTGGAACCAGTAGCCTAGATTTTTCAATCTCATGAGATATGTTACTATAACCAATATAATCGTAAGGGGGCCGTGCTGGTACGTTGTTGGTATGCTGGAGCCCGAGCCCGAGAGTGACCAATTTCAAATGAGAAAAGTCCTTAGTCTGATCTGAGTCGATTGGCACAATGCAGACCTTTAAATTATATGATTTTGAGAAAAATCAGACAAATGACTCACTTTTCCGTATCTTTGAATTCAAGTACTCTTTTCGCTTACATCCTAATTCGACGTCAAACTGTTTTGTGCTAAAACTTCACGCGCAGGAAAAACATGCAAAGTGTTTTATCAGTTTAACGTTTCCCGTTCCCCTATCTTTGACGTATTAAGCCGTCAAACTGTCGTGCCCAAGTCCAAGCCAATCCTTATTAGACCAACACAGCTCTCATTTGTAGTCTCAGCTCTTTGTTCTACAGTAGGTAATTACATTGCAAAATATCCCAACTGTCAGCCAGCAGATAGGCTCAATGACGCGTTGTCTAATCAGGGCGTTGGTGGCTGATAGCAATTTCCAGATCCAAACTGAATCATGTTCGCCGGGATGCCATACTTATAAATTGTCGAATGTTTCAGTATTCAATTAGCAGCTGTCGACTTGAAACCTTCTGAACACATCCTTGTTATTCCACAATGGCGGACTACCCGAACAGAAAGGAAACACCATATCCCACCGAACCACCTTATCCCACCAAAGAAACACCCTATCCCACGGAAACACTCTATCCCACCGAACCACCGCCCACCTACAATGACCAGGAAAATTTTCAGCAGGGTCACAGTAGTGCATATGTAGTGGGTGGGTCAGTTACGCAAACTACGACGACCTTCACCCCAGCATACGGATATGCCTCTCCAACAGCACCTGCTGTCACAGTCGTGACCAGCCAACCCTTAAGTTCCGTCTCAACCCGGATAACCTGTCCACATTGCATGGCCGAAATTTCCACAGCTGTGACATATGAGACCTCGGGAATGACACATTGTGTGGCCTGTGTGTAAGCACTAAATACGCATTATTAACACCAAAATCAACAAATCCGTTTTTATGGAATTTATTTAGATCTAAATAGCTTATTTCTTTGTTTATTGATTTATTTTGTTTAAAGTAATGTAAAAAATGCACTTAAAAATCAGACTAGGCATTGAAAATTGAAATATATAACTGTATATCTAATGGAATGAAGAAGATTCTAACTTCTGTCTTTTTCTAATTACAGGCTTTGCTGCTTTATGTAAGTACCTTTTCTGCTGCTGAGTCTGAAGTGGAATGCTGCTCATAGAGAGTTGCTCACTAGTTTCGTTGACATCGCCTGCTGCGAGGCATATCATATACATTGTATTGCGTTTCATTGGATGAGCAATACCAACTCGTTATGAGAAGTTCTGAATTCAGAACATTATAGGCTAAGCGTGATTCAATCTAAATTTCAACCTCTTCTGTTTACAGATGCTGGCCATTAGCTTGGATACCCTACGTCACCGACTGTACCAAGGACGCTCAACACGAATGTCCCAATTGTCATCGGCACATTGGAACCTACAAACGCTGATCCTGACATGACAAATACCTTGGAATTAACTTTAACACAAAGCTGAATCCTAATCAAAAATTACATTAATTATCAGTAATTTATTGAGTATTCCTCTTGGTTGAGACTGATTAACAAGAACCAACCTAATAACTCGATTTATTAAGTTTATGATTCAGAAAGCCAATAAAATAGATCCTAAAAATATGCCATTCATTGTGTGTGTGGGTGCGCAATATATTTCCAGATGAGCTTTCACCTATGGTAAAAATAATTTCTCTTCGTGAGCATTAGCGAGAAACTTGAAACCCAACAGAAGAAGTGTATGTGTAATTAACTTTTGACAAGAGAGGCATGCATGCTTATACACAAGTCCAGCCAACAGCTCTTCAAAACACAGAATCATGATCATGAGGCATGTCCGATCTAAAACCGCAACCAAGATCTACACTAAGTTCCCAGGTGAACAATCTGCGTGTACAAGTATGCGTCCGTAACCACGTCTCGGATGTATCCTTCACTTTCTCCTTGTCCGTCCTGACAAGGATTTTGACAGTACGATGCAAAACTCGTTAGTTTTCCCTCTTCCCAGCAAACTCATCAATCAAGTAGGAATAGGGTGGAGAATTTGACTTGACTTTCACCGGAGAAAAGCCGTGTTCGGTGCTCGGTCAATTCCCCACAACAAGCGTCAATAAAATCAACAGGGACATACAGTACATACAATTGCTGAACTGATTTGAAAGCAAGCGGGAGAATTGGAAGAAGCGCTTTGTGGGGCTAATTGTAATACCACTGAAATACTGATTCCAAATTGACATCAATTATATTTAAAATATTACAAAAGTATTAAAAAATTAGGTTATCCGCCACGTGACCATTCATAACCTCATCCCACTTCTAAAATCAAAATAATGTTGATAATACATTTACTATATGCTTATTGAGACAATAGCAGCCATATTTCCGTGTTTTTAGAACAGGCACGATAGGTAGCAACTCATGAAAATCTCGACCCAATTGTAGGAAAGTGCCCTAACCCCTAAATATCTTATATTTATAAAATATGCATAGATTTTTATTTAACCCAGTGTAAAGCTCAATGCCCAATAAATGTCTTCATACTTAACAACCTTTTTTGAATGCTGGTCAATAAAACCCAAGTGCTTTTAATTTTTAATTCTAACTTTAAAAATTCTGAATTTGAATGAAATGTGAATTTCAGGGACAATTGACGTGAGCTCAGAAAACTGTCGTGGAAAGCTTGTACTCACGAGTGATGAGGTTTGAAAGGAGGGTAGCTGGAAGACAGCAGATGAGGACGAGGAGGTCAGCGAAGACGAGGTTGAGGAGGAAGTAATCTGTCACGGACTTTTTGGTGCGTAGAATGACGAGAGTGACCACGGAGTTACCGATGATACCGGACACGAAGACGAGGACGTAGATGACGGACCAGAGGATGGACACCGGGACCGAGTACCGCCAGTACGGCTCCATCACATCCAACTGACTCACAGCTCAACACCACCACCAACTCATCTCACACACACACACCGATCCACAGATCTCTCGGCTTGACAGACGCGCTTCTTCCATCTATTCAGCCCAGGAACAGACTCCGGATCTGGCTACCAGAAATCTTTCCCTTGATCGTTCAGAAAATTCTTACGCTCTACTACTGCTATGATATAGACCATGGGGCCATGAGCTTGGTATCGTAATGCATGACAACTTGCTTCTTATATGGGCATGGACATTTCACATTTCTTTACTATGTATGTACATAGAGATGTATTCTGCAAAAGACTACTGTAAATACGATTCTGAAGTTTAAAGTATTAAAAGGATTAAATGTTATAAAATGAGCTCAAACACCAGTCGAGGTGTCGAGTCTCGTCTTATTTAAATGTAAATCTTGCAGTCTCTTGTCACCAATTCACGACGCCAGGCAGTTCAGGCAAAAGTAACTAGAGGCTTACGACCAACAGGCAAATCCACATGTTGGACCTTGTATCCCAAAAATAATGGTGTTTGACCTTTGACTTATTTCAATGTGACATAATTTAAATGTCAAACTTCGCTACTCGCTACTTTTTTGGTCACTTACGGTCGTTCAATTTTCATTTAATTTTGGGATAGTCGAAGAATTAATGTCTTTTCGTGGAAGAACTCATCAATAATTGAAAAGCAGGCTTCACTCAGGCATAAATATTTTTGTTAATATTTGTGCAGAAAAGGTACAAAACTTTCATAATTTTCTTTAGACTCTCAGTGACGCTTTGAGTTTTGAATAATGATGGCATGATACAGTATGAGCGATAATTAGTAAGATTGTAGGAAGATTGTACTTAATTCGTATTAAAATTGGCATTGCAGAGTGAAAAGTAGACTGGACATTCATTTTGAAAATTCCTAATTGAAAAAATCGATCAACAGCCTGAAGTGAAGCTATTGTGGAGTGAGGAATGACACACAGGTGCCTTGATACATGTACTCTACACAAAGTTCTTCTTTTCATTGAAAGAACTATGGATTACTAAACTGAAAAAGTTTAGACTAATAAGACTGAAATACTGAAAAAGTATATGAAAAGTTGAAAACATTTAAAGAAAGCGGTTCAATATTTTAACAACGATTAATCGGCTAGATGAAAGCTGTATCCCGTGTCACTGATTATTTTTGTGCGGTGGACTGAAGTCAGCACACCGATTATTTAAACTTGATGGATTTGGACAATTTTTAAAAACAAATTGCCACGAGTAGGAATAGATTAACTACCAAGTTTTCCTACTGGACAAGGACTTTACCCGCCCACACAGTACTGCTTGGAGAAAGTGCCAATAACAAAAGTTATTGGATTTGAAAGAAACAGAAATGCTTATTAGATTCAATGGAAATCGTACTGCAAATCCATGGCACAGCTAAGTTGCATAATTGCATGCATCAGGCTGTTGGAAAATCAGGGAACTTAGTAATTAAACTTGGTAGTTAAACTTTCCTCACTGTGACAAGTTGTAAAAAAATGTAGTCAACCCCAATCACTTTCACTTTTGACGCTTTCTCTAAGCATGACTTGGTGTTAGATTGCAGCTTCTTGAAGACCAAGTGCAACCAAACTTGATAATTATTTCCCCCACTTGTGACAAAGGGTATACTGGTCGTGAAACTAGCATTAGCAAATATTCCAGAAGCAATGTTTACCATTGCTTTTAAATCCCGTTTTCATTCTTAGAGAAAGTAATATGCAAGTTGTAGGAATGCTTTCATCTCCATCTCCAGTGAATTTGAAATAATCTCAGATCCTGGGTTTAAGAATTGGCGATTTACACTGCCTGGTTTCTACTTTAAACTCTAATGAACAACCGATTCGTATGCATATTGTACATGCATCATGAATATAATATTTTTCTCCTTGCTACATAAATCGCTCAATCAACGAGGGACATAAGAGCCGCCAACGCCAACCACGATATTGCTTACAAAAATAGGTTGCATATTATCTAGTATATTATATCAGTTTGAATTTGACACGACAATGACGATACACCTAATCCAAGCGAGTTAATTGGCAATACTCATTTAAACATTAATGATAAATATTCGTTTCATGAGGAGTCATTACATTACAGTATCTTTAAATTTAGTAATACATAAAACAAGAGTTAAATGACGAGAATCTATGTAGTTAGGAAATAAGAAATATATATCGTTAACTTTTTGAAGGGATAAAGTCGAACCGGTAATCCGAAAACATCGCCGTCATATATATTATTTGTACCAACCGCTAAGTGTAGGAGTAAATTGCAAATTAGGCAAGTGTATCGAATCTCGAGCCGAAATTCGGTACACCTACTTAATCTGTTTCGAGCCGCTTCGTAAGCCATTTCATCACAAGTTGCGGTCCTTGAGCTGCAGTAGGTACTAGATACTTTGCGACATTCTATTCCTCATTTAGAATTGCGATTTGCGGTTTTCAGGAATTTGTGATCTTAATCTACTGCGCAAAGGATCCTGGACTTATGGCAAAGAAGAAGATGATGAAAGGTATATTGTATGTTTGTTTGAAATGTCTTACAGGAGTAGATGTTTGAGATGAGGGTTGTGGGCAAACAGAGGACGAGGACGAGGAGGTCCGCCAGAGCCAGATTTACGATGAAGAAGTTGGTGGGTGTTTTCATTCGCGGAGATCGGACAACCACAGCTACCACGAACGAGTTCCCAATCACACCGATGAGGAAGACGAGCCCGTAGGCCAGACAGAGAAATAGGGCCACGGACATAGACACACGGTACTCGTCTTCAGCCTCCATGTAATCACCCACCACCGTCTCATTCAGAATCAGCTCCTCTTGGAAAATTACGACCTCTTCATGTCCGAACTGAGAGAAAGATAAAATAGACAAGTAATTAGAAAGGAATGACTATGAAAGCGTATGGGGCAGCACGAGTATTATTGTCAGCACGAACTGGCTGTCGAAAGGTAAGCTTTTCGTAGACCTCCTAATATTGGGTTGGTTAATAAGGTTCAAACGAACGACTGGGGTCTTCATACAGTGCCACATTCGATAAAAACCACAACACGCGAAACGTAACTGAAAATGTTGCTATATTTTGTTGCGGGTTCGTCAGGCGAGTTTCCAATGGCGGTATTTTAGCTAAGATTTTTATTTTCGATCTCAGTTTGGAACCACACAGGATATGGAATTAGGTCTGACAGAGGAAATAAACCTTGGAAAGCTCAAGAGAACACGGTTAATCATGATTTTGAAGAAAAGTCTGAATCAATATGTGTGTGATTTCACATGAGTCATTTTCATTTGTGAAGGTGAAAGCAGATTTTTCAATTAAAATATATTCACAATGGAATCATGGTCAGGTGATCAGGTATAAGGTTTACTGGCGAACTTTGGTCAAACGGGTTTGCATTTCGCATTTTAACGTTCTTCCGAGGTTTCATTTTTTGGACTTCGGTCTTCTTTAGTATAATACTGTATAAAGAAAGCGTTCATATATATATATACATATATGGCCCAAGTAACATGAACAATGAACATCTCATGTACGTAATCAGGTTTAGTGTTGTATTTTTATATTTTACCCAGCGATGATGAGGCTCTGTTCTGTTTTCCAAGTTCGACATGACTGGAATAGCAAACCGGAAGATTCAGGTCCTGAGATTTTAGGCTTGTCGCAATTAAGAAAATCCCAATTTGTCTGCCCTTTGAACCTGCAACAAATCAAAAGAAAGTTTGATTAAACTTCTGTTAAATTAGATCCATTGTCCCAGCTTCAGGAGAAACTGCTGCCCCTAGCACTTTGCAACATTTTGTGCAATGTGCCTCTCAAATTCGGCTTGGATATAACTTAATTTAGCTAGTGTAACTAAGAATTCTTTTTTACTAAGCCAACTTAGGCAACCTAATTACTGCTCCGCTTCACTGGAACGGCCAAATTGGGTAGGTTCCCTACAGCTCAGGATTGTGTAACATCCACGTGAAACGAATTACAGCAATTTGTTGTAAGGGCACGTTGAATCTACGTACAACATTGAACTTTTAACCTCAAATTATTTTTATTTTTAACATCCAGATGAGAAGCTCGTTAGGTAGGCTTTGTGAACATGAAAAATGACGACATCAGATGGTAAGCTAAGTATATCATTCCACGCAAGCATCGAAACTCGAACCCCGCCGCACAAGAATTCTCAGCCGTTCTTCCTGGAGAAAGTGCAAGGTTCAGCATTCTTTTTAGAGAATTGCTGATTCGAGACAGTTCCAGTCCTGTTCCTGTTTAATGAGCCCATTGTAGGTCACGAGGAGTACGTTCCAATTTAAATAATCGTATACACTGACTGAACCAATTATTTCAGCTGAGAGCTCGCCTTAATTTCTCAATCGTAACGACGTGTAATGAACGGAATAATTAGGCTTTCGGCAATTTCGAGTAGTAAGTTCTAATTACGGGCTCAAATTGTGAGTTGACTTCTTCCTATATCAGGAATAGCTGACGAAATTCTAGCACGTTTCTGGTACCTATACGATATGTGGTGTAATGATAAACTTTAACTGAAAAAGGGTGGGCCAGGTTAGAACTGGAACAGTTTCTGGCTTTCCTTCGATTACCAAATTACGAATATTCCACTCGAACACAAATACGTATTCACGGAATACAGGAACAAAATATATTGCCATTTTAGGTCCAGATTTAACGTAGAATTTAATTCAAAACATTCAAATAAAAACTAGATGGCTTGACTTTGACCAGAAATCACAAATATTTTTCACACATTGAATCCATGCTTGCCTCTATTCTAACAAAAAATCGGGCTCAATTTAATATCGAAGTATGGACAGGCGCATATGCTCAATTTATTAAGTCACTCAGGTAAATACATCGTTAAAGAGAGTTGATGGCAATCATTTTTCACACACACTAAAGATGCTTCATAACCACAATTTAACGCTATAATCATGAAGTAGGTGAAATCCATATGAATATGAAGAAGCTGCAAAATTTCTTTGGAGTTGAGCGTGACCAGGAGAGAAAGTAGGACAGGTCAGAAACTGAAAAACGGGAGGGAAGGGCAGAAATTTCTTTATTTTTTCTGATTTGCGTGAATATACATATAAAAGCAATTTGAGGCCAAAGAAAGTTGAGGAAAGTGGTTGAGTGAGTATAAATTAAATTCTAAATGACTCTGTGGAAATGTTTAATATCTTTCCGAAATGCGGGTTCTGGTTGGGAGACAAGTGAAAGAGTCATATTATTATAAGCCATAATGGGATCTGGAGTGGGGTCCTTTCCTCGAGTGCTTAACATGCCAATGCCAGTAACTAAAGTTAGATAATAGCACTTGTCGAGCGTAATGTGTGTTGGTCGGGAGCGCCCAACCATAAAATGGGATGATACTAACAAAAACGGACTTCTTTATGAGAAAACTCTTTAGGTGAACTGGTCCACTGGGCCATTTGGATATGGGCAGGCGGCGTGTCGAAGCAAACCATTTAATACCTCCCGAATTTCAAATTTCTTTCAAATCGTGATAATTGAAATGGAAATCTTTAATCTAAATCAAAGATGTGAATTTGGTCTCTGTGAATTCCAGTCAGGGATCAAAGATCCAATATCCAAATTCCAGTGAAAACTGAAACGAGTAATATGATTTAATGCCAAGCACAAATAGACGCAAATAATAATCAAGAGAACGCATTAAATTTCAACTCATTGTAAGTTAAAACTCTACGCACCAAATTCGAAGCTTTAAGGCTGGGGTACAGGTTGGGGCGCAATGTTAAACGTCCATAAGGAATGGGGTTGGGAAAATTTTATCTCCTCCG
>JAQFYU010002139.1:0-12597 GCA_034694905.1 Ceratophysella granulata
AAATGATTTCGTTCATCCCGAATTAAACTGTCGCGCCTGAAGCCGGAATTAATAGCCATAGAGTCCATATTTATTAACTGGTAAATATCTCTTATACATGTGTGTAGTAAGTAATTAGGTACTCAACAACATACGCAAAAGCACATGACGTCTCATATAGTAGTCCACTAAAGATACCAACAACAGTAATATAACTAATTGTATTTTGTTTTTAAATAATTAACGCTACTGATAGAGATAGCCACTTGACGGGTTACACCAACATCTACTACTAGCTCATGGAAACTGAAGAGAACGTAAAAAATCCCAAATTATACTGACACGTGCCACGTCACTGTCTTGAGCATCCTTTCGGCAACTTTGTTTTTTGTACGATCATTTGTAAGACTTTATTCTTATGTCGCTTATTTAATTCCATTAAAAACACATGATATTTGAGATAATCAGTTGGTTAGTAAGTTTTTAGCATTCGCATACGCATTGTTTCAAATTACAAACACACAGCCAGACGGGGAAATGAAGAAAAGGACGGTTCTGTATTATTTATAAATTGTGAAAATTGTGTAAATAGCAGCTGGAGAAGTAGTAGTGTTAACATAACGAGTCAATCTGCACCTTTTGACTGTTTTTTTTTGTAAGCTCTCAAATGTGTTTTATTATTTATACAAATGGTAAGTTTATAAGTACGAAGTAGACACAGACTTAATTGCTACAACACTCACTTAACCATCTAAATAAAAACTCATAAAACACTGAGTTTTTGTAACTTGTAACAAATAAAAAGAAGATGGTTATAAAATAGAATTCTTCAAAGAGGCTTAAAACTTAAAACAATAAAAAGAAGAGGTAGATTGTTGGGTAAGTTTCCAAATACAATAATAATAATATTAAAATTGAGTTGAACTATTTAACAGACTACAATCTGAATGTAAATATTTAAACTGTAGATATGAAGTTACAGAGAAGCAGGATAACAAACAACAGGTAAAATTACTTAATTACAATTAACTTGAAACAACTGATTAGAATAAAATTGGGGAGGTTTTTTTTTCATACTCACAAATAAAAACATTATTTTGTACTTGATCAAAGAAAACTGAGTAACTAGAAGCTCAGTTTTGCTAATAAGTTTGTATTTTTAGAGTATATAGTAAATAACAAAACAAAACTTAAAAAATAGTACATATGTATTTTAGCATAAAAATTTGACCCACTTGTCGGCATTGATACATTTTCCGGAGGTTTTTTTTGTTAAAAGGTATTTTGAAGATGGTAGTTTCAAAATTATTGGTTGGAAAACGACTATCCATGTTTGTTTTTTTTTGTATTTTGTGCCAATTGGACTCTCTTGCCATTAACCTATTCAAATGAGACAGTAGCATTAGCTAGCTGGTCTCCCCGCTTCTTAGAAAATACAATTTTGACCTAGGAGTTGACCTTGGTATTTGATTTGTAATGGATTCGTTAACACGTTTTCCTGTACATTACCAAATGACTAGTTTCGATTCAAATGCATCTCCTCCGGCATGCATGAACAATACAGTTTGATTTCTTGGTTTTAACGAAGTGTATCAGTGATTCATCGTGTCAAGCGTTGCTAGGAACGAGTTGGACTGACCCATACCATTTATATCGAGGGTCATACACGGGTATGAATAATTTCGGACATATTTTAAATTAGATAGTCGTGTTCTTCTACATTAACTAAGAACCTCTTAATTGAATTTGCCATCATTCGGGGTATATTAAGCATAGGGAAATTCTGACCCCACAGTGACCATTTGACCTAGCGGGTTCATTTGAAAGTTGAAATCTAACCAGAATGGAAATACCGCCAAATTCAAATTCAATTAAGAGGCCTTGAACCTTGAACTCAATTTTTAAAGAATGTCAAAACTACAAGGTATGACCTTCGAACACGTGCCACGTGGCCGTTCAACTCGTTCCAAGCGGCCGCTTTTGAACTAATAGAGTTATATTAAGCGTGTGCTTTCAAAATTCAAGACACTTAACACACACACACATCACGAAGAATGCCAATTTTCGAACCAGTTTTCAGTTTTGCTCTGGTTTTTCTTAAATGTAGAGCAATCTTAGTTTAAACCACTTTAACCCGTGAAGTACCGCACACTTTGTGTGTACTGAACCTACGACTCGTAATTTGTCTTTCAATTTATTCGATATTCAAATTTCGTAGCCATTTTTTCAACATCCCTTTAACCCACCTTCCAACTTCCAACGCCCAACAACTCCCATATGCTTTTCCATATTATAAATTCCAAGAGTTTGACCCTGCCCTAACATTACATCGTCATTGATGACCTTAACCTACAATAATTTTCTATAACTCTTGGGAATTTTAAAAAGCACCCAACCATTTACGATATCAACTTGTACATCTCATCTCATTCATTCATTTTACATTTTCCTTGTGTTTTAAAATTTAAATAAACCAAAGGACTCCGAATGAATGATTCCATCATCGTACGACTTGTTTCCTTTTGTGTCAAGGTACTCGGTGCGGTTGTTTCACTTATGTTTTTTGTCTGTACATTTGTGTGTCTTAGAATGAACCGGCATTTTAAAAACGGGAGAAGCATCACAGCCCGTCAAAGTTATCATTGTAACACTTTAAAGATTGTCCATGAGTAGTAGCGTTCTGAATTAGTTAAACTGTACACATATATATTTTCTCACCGGGAGTGGAGCACGTTACGAACTAAAGCTTTTAAAATCTGTTCTCAAATAAAAAAAATTGTAAAATAAGAGGTACAAGTGGAAACTGTTTCTGTAAAATCACAATTAGGAAATTGAAATCATATATTTTGAAGGAGAGATTTAACTTTACTTTCAAGGTACCAAAAACTCACTGAGCTTTTTCACAATTTTTAATTACTGCGGATGATCACGATGTTCTAATGCTATCACTTTTTAGGAGCCAGAATAACGTCGACTAATCAAAACCTAGTAGAAATTGAGGGCAACAGTTATAGTAATATTCATTTGGTAGTTTAAATGAAACACAAACTATGTAACAAACTCTCTGAACAAATGTTATGGGTTAGGTACTGTTAAATTTGAACAGTTTTCGGTGTGGTTTACTTTTTTAAAAAAGGGAAGGTTTTGGAGTTACTGCGTTAACGTTAAAAGTTCAAATTTTCCCGCCCACAAACTTGAAATTTAGAATTTTAAAAGACCCAAAAACTCAGATCCGGTTGAGCAAATGACACCGACGCTCAATAATGGTTTGGTTATTGGCTCATAAGAAAAATCAAACTTGGCGTGAATTCACCTTTACAGTGCAAATCAGGATTTGCATAACTATATGTACAATTAACATGCTCAGCACTTCAATTTCTCACTTTGTACCTCAAGTAGGATATTTAGAATCAATCAACATCTACTAGTTTGTATTTGTATTTACACAAGCACTACTTTAACCTAGCCTGCAGTGTCTTGATTTCTAACTACGTTTGCACCGTTAATTCTTGAGACTTCTCTGATATTGAGAGGCCCTCAAATTAAGCGTTCGTTTTCTTAGATTGAGGCAAACAAGCACCGCAGACTGAAAGCACCTTTAAGAAGCAGATGTACATATATTTGGCTTGTAAAACTCTCACTTTCGCGGGTTTTTAAAACGCAAGACCAAATATCGAATGGCTTCAACAGACGAATTAATGCGCTCAGCTTGAAAAACACAGAAGCGCATACGCTCAAAACGACTTTTCAAAACATGTTCGCGTCTGAGTTCGTTTAAACGCATATATTAGCGTTAGTTCCTTTCAAACGAAAATTTTCGCGTCTTAGTTCGCTAAAACGCTTATATCCGCGTCCAAGTTAGTTTAAGCCGATATACTCCTCATCTGAGTTCGCTAAAACGCATATATACGAGTCCAAGTTTGATCAAACGCATATTTCCTGTCTCCAAGCGTATTAGACAATTTGCGCTGGAGTCATTCAAAGCGCATTTTTACGCTCGCGTGTAAAACAACACAATTTTGTCCTGCGTATAAAAACTTTACCCGGTATCTTTGAAAATGAAACCGAATGTTAATAAGCAGCGGAAGCGTTTATTCGGATGATTTGTGAAAAGGATCTGGCGTTGCAAAATGTGTATTTATAGCAACTTGAAACTTGATGGAGGTTGACATGAAGTGCTTTCAGTTAGCGATGCCTGATTAAACCTATTAACTCCGCTAGCGCGTCACTAAAATCTATGCTAATGTCAATTTCTAAATGGACCGGGTTATACCTCTCATTCCGTTCAAATGGACCTTCCGGTCCGGACCTTCGTCTCAAAAACACTGGAGTAATCTTACTAAATTCTCACTAAATTGATTCTCTGAGATATTTTGTACTCTGGTTCCATCTTTTCATCTTAAAAATAACAAGCATAAAAATTGTTTCATTTGTACAATTCCTAACTAAAGAAACTCTCTAAGATTTCTGCTATTTCTATTGTACCGCTTCGTGTACACTGCATTAAGCATGCAGGGCTAGACTACTTGGGTACACTACTGTCCTACATAGATTCTATGCCTTATGGTAATTTCCTAATAGCCTTAATTAGAAACTAGGAGGTATCTTATTTGTAATTCCTGAGTAAATTGTTTGTTTGTATTATATGTCACGGAAGAAGTGCGTCAAGATCCCACGTCTCTTTTGCTGCAATGACCATTATTTTTTTTGGATTTGAAAGGATCAAAAGGGAAAGGAGGACGACGACAGAGTTTATGCCGCCTACGAGGGAATTCTACTAGTAAAAGCACGCCTGAATTGTTTACTGGTTCATGTTTTCTAGATAATAGTAGGGAGGAAAGCAGAGTAAGAATTGAATAATAGCTTCTAGTTATAGAAGCTCTGACCCGTATTTGAGAAATTCATGATTCATAATGCTTCACCTTTTCCACGTTCTACTAACTGTAACTTATTGAATAGTTTTGTTTTGTACACTTTGTATTGAAGACTCATAAAGCCTACTAAACTAATACGGAGATTGCAGAACTATTTCCGAAATGTAATATGTAATCCACACCTAAATTAAATACCTGGCTTCCTATTATCTACTTTTGACATATTTGACACCCGTTTAGCTGATAGCAGAGAAGTTTTGGGAAAATAATAATTTCTTTGTGGTAATTCTTTTGGCTATACGGAGATTTTGCATGGAAGCAAATGGTTTGAATATCTAAACCCGTTGCGTTGTTTAGGGAATTAAATACCGATAGTTATCGATTTCAGTTTGAGCTTGGACGTAGCACGTATAATAACTCTTGTTGTTGTCCAGCTCAGTATTGACATATCGGTAATAACGGGGCAGTAGGCAAAATTGGGTCATGCAATGCGTAACTTTATTTTTGAATATACTTTGAAGCTTTGTTATTCCCGACCACGTGCGCATAATTGCTCTGCTGCATGAATGGCTTTAAGCTGAATACAGGGTGGACGTTTAAAGTGACCTGTCTACCATTTTCAAAAATTCTGCAGTCAAAAACTCGAAACTGAAGATAGCTCGCTAATTTTTGTGAATTATCGTTCCCGATGTAAGATCGATTTTCGAATTTTAAAGAAAATATGCAAAAATCGAAATTGCGTTGCCATGAACGAAGAGTCGTAGCAACGGCGACAAGCGAGCGGCAAATTCAATATTACAACATTGCCATTTATCAAAATGTCTTTAAATAATCGCGGTTGCTTGGACCGCTTAATGCCAGCGCAACAATTTTCGGTTTTCTTTAAAAAATCAAAATATCGTTCTTGATTTATGAAAATTTCGAAAACTCCTTATATTGAGTCTGCAGAATATTTCAAGAACTGGGCAATTCTCGCGCCCACCCTGTGTGTACCTGGATAAATCCTATTGTTTGTAAACTGTTATTGCTATGGCTTAAATCCTAAATCTGTACTTTCGGTTGCCCAGTTATTTATGACTTGTGTTCAAAAGCTGATGCTAATTTCGTACTGCCTTTCAATCTATGTATGTATGTACCTGCTTAAATTCATGACCAGTAGTTTTGTATAGCTTGCTTAGTAACCAAACTGGGAAATATATGTTAACTGGTTCGACTGGGACCCACTGATTTGTCAAAGTTTTGGTAAAGGGTACGTGGGGACCTCATCCGTCACTTCACCGTTCGTTTTGGAGCTCGGCTCCTTTAATCTAGAACAATATCCACCACCTTAAGCACTACCATGCGTTGTCTAGCCTAAGAACCTTACGCTAGAATATCCAAAGACTGTAAGATCATTTAGTAGTTATTAAACCGGTATTTCATTTTTGTAGATAGCACCTCGACAGTTAAGGTTCTAACACATTGACAAGTTTAGTCACCATAAGGATATTTTTTTTTCATATCAGATTGCAAAACTGTAAGTACCCACGCTCAAAATGTAAATAAATGAAACTATTTGGCTTTTGAAAATAAAAAATAGAATTTTTTATGTTTTCGATTTGAATTGAAAAACCGTTTTCGAGTGTGATTTTGGTATAAAACTGGAACTGGATTTTTAGTAATTAATCCAGTTTTTAGTATTTCGCTTTAAAACTCGAGGGTTTAGCAATCCGGATTTAGTAAGAATTCGGAATTATTAAAAAACATGACCTTGAACACATTTTGGGCGACCGAAGTTTTTCTTTTCATTCTCTTGTAAAGTATTTTCGAGTCGAATTCAGGATTCTGACTCTCTGATCAGGTTTTTTTGCTGAGGTCGGATTAATTTAAGAGTCGTTATCCTATTATAACCTAGATTCTAAATCCTAATTAATAGTAAGTGGTCAACCCGTGTGTTTGCTCTAGCACTAGTTAGAGTGAACAACATTAGAATGCTCTTTTGAAGGGAATAAAATATTAACCCAGACTTTCAATACTTGGCCATTTTTTGCTTTTCCTTGTTTCTAGTGCTAAAGTGTCCTACTTTTTCAGTAGGCCTTTTAGGATCCTCCTCAGCAACAAGGAAACAACAATGTTATGCTACAGCTTCTAGAAAGCTAAATAGTGTTTGACTACGAGGTTTTTCCTTAGGATTTCCTGTCAATTGGACGTCTCACGTCACACAATTTGATTTTTGATTTCTTCCTGGGACCAGCTTTTTAAAGAAATATATAGAATTAGAATAGCCATGCCAATGTCTCGCATAAAAAGTAGGTGAGTTTGTAGTTAGTGTTCCTGATTTTTTTGGGACTGCTCCTAAAAAATTAGCCCAGATGATTGAAATTGAGCATGTTTTTGGAGTGAACGAAGGAGGCCCACTTATTATGGAGCATGGCCAAATGTCAGTCCATCGGCTTCCCACCTCCTTGACTGCCGTGTGAATTGGGTCGGTTGTTGTTATTTCCGTTTGGACTCATGGCGGGCATGATTGGTCCCATTCCCCCTGGCGGATTGTTTGGACCGCCACCACCCCCGCTCATCCCCATACTCATATGTCCACCGCTCGTGTTCCCAAGTCCACCAATACTATTCGTGCTCACGGCCGAACCTGGACTTCCCTGTTTTGGACTACTGCTTGATGTGGAGCTACCAGCTCCACCCGCCCGAGGCGGGCTTCCAAAGGGTGGGCCTGAGTCCTGAATCATGTGTGGAAAGGTTCGGACACCTGGTCCAATGACTGGGCCCACTCCGCCAATGAGAGTTCGGTGTTCACGGGCCACGTGACGTCGGACCGTGTTGTTCCTGGTGAAGGTCCGGGTGCAAAATGGACAGGGTACACGGATTCCCTGATGTCGTTGCCGAATGTGAGCTCGGAGATTGGTCTCGTATCCGTAGAGGCGTTCACAAAATGGACACTTTAGCTTTTTACCTGGATGAGACAAAAATAGGTTGTCAGCATTAAGCAGCCATGATACACAGACTGCGTGCAGCAATATTCCAAGATAGAAGAAGCCATGCGAACAATTTTGAATTCTAGCGGGGAGGTCAGCGTGCGTGTGGATATACAACTAGTGCTTCGTTTCATTTTACGATGACTCACATGAGCTTCTACTTAGCATCCCAGCTGAAGCCGCTAAAATGAAAGTCTCTAATGCTATAGCTTATGTATGCTCGTTTCTGAAACAAAAGCCAATTTGCTGGAATATCCGTTATGTTTTATGTTACAAAAATTCTGAAACCTTTAGGAGGTAGATGCTAAAGCGGCTGAAGATATTTTGTTTTAGCTTTAGCACTCAAGCCAAAATGCACTATCGGATTGTGTATAGAAAGGTCAACTCACCATCTGCCGTTGATTGAGCATTACTAATGTTAATATTGAGGTCATGCTGTTGCTGTTGTGTTGAGTGTTGGGCGGAAATAGACGGTGAAGGCAGGGACCAGACTGGCGGCCCTCCTAGTCCACCAAATGGTGGCTCGGACGGTGACAAATCCATTGAAAAGGAACGTTGTTTTCCGCCCATTCCGGGATTCATGTCTTCCGCACGCCCGACTTCCAGTTTAATGCTGAGATCTGGATAATTAAATAGTCTATCATTATTGTGCCATCGAAATAGTGATCTTTAGTTAATTCTACAATCGCAATTGGAAACACTTTCCGGAATACCGGTATTACCAGTAAATCAAGGATTTTATGGACAAACCTGTTATTTACAACTTTGCTAAGGGTTTGTGCAAGTCTAACTCGAATTTCTAGGAACGATTTAAGTTGCTTTTGATTTACCATAACCATGTAACATTGTTTGGAGGATATATAAATCGTTTAACCTTTTCGGTAAGATAAACAGTTTGTACGATTATTTCGAAAAGCTGAATTGGAGATAACTTGACTCAATGGACAATGCACAGGCAATTTAGTGACCTACGCGAGAGCGCTAACAGTGTAAACCGCTTCGGCGCATAATTGAAACCAATGTCGTGGCCTCAAGAGTAAAGTTTAAGTTTACCTTCAGGCATTGTGTTCTCCGTGCTGACGCTCCTCATTTTCCGCATATTTGGATTTTCGGTGATGACAATGGTTTGTTGTTGGTGTGACTGAGACTGTTGGAGAGGAACTGAGGGTGGTGGTCCACTTGGTCCACTTTGGGACGCGGACACGGACGGGGAGTAATGTGGACCGAAGGATTGGAAACTCCCAGGAACCATGCTTTGTCTGTAAATACGAATTCATGCAAAATTAAATCTACATAGAATTCAACTATAAACAGAATTATCCATCGAAATTAAGAAAAAATTGTGCTAATCCTCCGCACCTTTCTCTTTGATCCATTTCCATGAGTCGAGCATTCATTGTTGGTGAAGGTGCTGGCATGGGAGCCGACGTTCTTGGCGGGTGATGAAGTCCAGAATACTCAACACCTTCTGGCATGGCTCCATTCGGACTCGTTGGATTTCGAGGTGACGGGAGGCTACGCTTCTTGTTCCTCATCTTGTCATCTCCATACATTCCTAGAACAACAATCCAGATCCACTTCAAGAATTGGGCATAATTGAATCAGATTCAAGCCTCATCATGGACAATACAACAGGATACGCGTGCTTCATGGCAGACATTTTCGTAGTATTTTTGGCGAACATTTTTGTAAAGGCCTCATTACGGCAGGATACAGTGCTGCATGGCAGATTTTTTCGCAGTATTTTTTACCAACATTTCTGTAAAGGCTCCATTTTATCTAATCATGGAATTTAAAATTGATCATCGTACACTTATCCTACTCGTAGTAAATACTATCCTACTCCAATGAGTTCTAAGATTTTCTGTTCAAATGAAGCATGTGTCAAACGTACGGGAAGGGCAGGCCACTTAACATTCTCACTACGACGGTAAATTGGATTATAGTGGATTTCCTTTACTCAACCCATTAACTTCGGAATTAGAGTCCTGTCCTGACTAAATTATGACTTGTGCCTCGTATCTCTAAGGAAGTGTTCCGCCCACTACGCATCGTTACTAAGTTACGGTGAAAGGTCGTCGTGGTCTCCCCTCCCACGTGGTTACGCAAGCCGAAATCGTGAACTTTGATTGAGCGTACATCGATTTCTGAGCTTTCTTAGGACAATAGAAGCGCATGTTATTGGGGTACTTACAGACCGTTGTTCTAGCTTTGACATTTGACATTTCGGGATCGGGAGTGACCCATGCATGACCCGCACTTACCAACGTTGAGAGGATTAGGTGGTGTTTGAGACGGAGAGGGAGATGAGAATGAGGTAGGTGGTGACTGGACAGAGTTTGTATTTTTGTTCTGGAGCGGATGTTGTCCCTGTTGTAGAAGAGACTGTTGTTGCTGTTGCTGCAGATGTTGTTGTTGTTGCTGCGGCGGAATTAGGAGTGGCCCGAGGGCTTGAGCTAGAATATTATCCTGAGAGGCTCCGGCGGACGAGGAGAACGACGGGCCCTTCCCGTCTGACCTCTCCTCGACCACGTCACTGGAAATGCTGTGCAAGTCATTTTGCGACAGGGACAAGCCCTTTACCTGAAATTAAACAGAAACCATATTACGCGCTGGAATTTCAAGGTCATTGCCTATTGATTCTATTTTTTGAATAGCAGGTGGGTCTCATTATACGACCGGGCTTATGTGATCGCCCTGTCTGTCCGTCTGTTCGTCCGTTGGGTACGTGGGTCTCAATATTTTCGTACACTTGTCAATATTTCGTACCTGAAGCCGTTTGGCGGTTTGAAGAAACGTATTGAGGTTGGCATCGTCAATGTAGACTTCACCTTTGTACATAAATTCGAGCAGAGCCCTGAGATTTGCAGCAGTCGTCCCGTCCAAGATTACGACAAGGTTCTGGGCTGTTGAACACTGTTCAAATAATTCCTGGAAGTGTGCACTACTGGCTGCTAGCACAACACGATGTGCTCGGTAGCTTTCTCCTGAAAAAGGTAAGCCTTCATTCAAAAATTGTTCAAAAATCGATTAAATTCAAAGTTTCAAAATCTTACCTTCACAGAAAAGTGTCACATCTGACAAACTCTCCGACTCAAAGAGTCGTACGAAGGAGTTTGCCAAATTCTGACCGTAGTTACTCCAACGGAGATGAAACTGATGTCTTGAGGTCATTCTGGAATTTCAGGATGCTCTTGACCGCTTGGTGCTTCACATTATTCTGATCATAGGCTGATTCCGAATCTGGAAAGAAAATTACCAGTTCAAAATTAAGTATAGTATAGACGATCGTCGAAGCTCGAACGAAAGTTCTTAAAACTTTACATACGGTCCTTGTATCAGAAATAATACAAGATAATGTTAGCTGTAGCTAAGCATGTGACATGCGATCAAAAATTTTCACTCTTCCAGTTCATGTACATTCACAACTCACAAGTTATTCAAAAGTATCACAAAGGAATATGAAACAATAGGCAGTAAAACTGTTTACTTACGACAATCAACTCAATGTGTCTTAAGCAGAAACGATATTCCAACTACGTAGTTTGAAAGCCTTTCCGGGGTATCAAGCAAAACAAAAGCTAGTCCGTTTTTCCGAGAAACTAGTGCATGAAAATAAATGGATTTATCCGGAATTACTTCTCCTGACCCTAGTCAATAATAAATACTAATAAAAAATGTGTCACTCCCAGATTCCTAGAAGATTGCACAGATGCATTCAGAATTGACATTCCAGAGATAGTGATTTAGACAAAACAAAGCATATTTCATGGAACTTGCACCAGGTGGTGGTCCCGGGTACTGGATTGGGTACCTGGAACATTACACTTATTTTTGCTCCAATCTGTTTTTCACATCGTTTTCTTTCTCTGCCAGCAATTCTAATTATTTATTCAGAACCTATCCAGACATTCAAACTTCAAACCCATGTGCATAATATGCTCATACAGGATTGAATTCGCTGCACGGCATCCGTGTACCCAAGTGGGAAAAACAGAACCATTTAGCTTGGGTCCCGTTGTTTGTATCGCCTTTATTTAATATTTATAAAATGGACAGCTTCTGCAATAATATATTCAAACCGTCTGAAGTCTTACGTCTTGTTCTCAAAATTTTGCCTTGAAAAATCTACATCCGACCTCTCACCTGTCAAAATCAAATTCGTCAATCGAATTTTTAAGCATCTCGCACGCGTACATGGATTTACTGAGAATGGCGAATTACAAATTACAACTCTTTTACATATGTGCGTCTAGCTTATCCAGATCTGGATCTGGACTGGAGTTTGTGGCTATTATGCCACCATAAGCTATCTGGCCTTATTACTGCGTAGCTCTTCGCAAGGCCAAACCATAAACTGATAAGCTGGAGCATGAATGTAAGCTCCAGTACTCCAGTACTCCAGGCTTTCTACGGTTGTACGCCAGAAACGCAGCTGAGCATGTCAAAACATAACCCAGAGAGAGTGTCAGTTCTAAATTGTGTTTATAGACCTCGTTGAAGCTATTTCGGGTATCTAGTCCCCTTAACGTCGTAAAAGATCCTTCTGCCTTTCACTCGAAGAGAAAGCAGGGTGCTTCCTGACGTGCTGACGTACTCTCTCTACCCCGCTCATACATAAGTAAGCATAATGCCATTTTAGACCAGATGCGTCAAATATGAGAATTTCCTTAAGTTCTGGTCAAAAATATTAAAAATATTAAAAATATTGGAAATTTTAACATGATTTAAGCATTCCAAGCTAAACCGACGGGTTCAAACTTTGGATGTAGCCA
>JAQFYU010002140.1:0-12594 GCA_034694905.1 Ceratophysella granulata
TTTATGACAAGTCTAACCTCGCGCGTTCCGGAAACCTAACCTAACCTAACCTAACCTAACCTAACCGAATGGACAAATAAGTAAAAGCGGGAGTAGGAATCGAACCCGCTTCTGCTCCCAACAAAATGTTAGCACTGAACCTCCAGACCACTCTGACTGTTGAAAGAGATGGAGCAGATATACTTTACTTGTTCATAGCAAGAGAAGACGAGCACCCGGAAAGTCCTCTTTGACGGTCTACTGCTCATACTCAAGAGAAACCCAGACAGACATAGATTCGTATGGCTTGGAAGACGTAGAGTAGAGAGTACGAGCTCATAGAAAATAGTCCTTTGATTGCCAAGAGCTTCTAGATGTAGAAGTGGAAGAAGTTCTGGACGGAGAAAGGAGGGAATTTTGGATGAAGCAACGGAGGAACTTCGGAATGGAGAAAAGGAGGAAATTCTGAATTTAAAGGAATATGAAATTCTGCATAGAGAAGAGGAGTTAGTTAGTTTGGTTAACGCTTAACCGTCTATTGTGAAGAATGACCCTCAACGTTAATTCCTATTCCTCAGAACCTTCGTTGGGTCAGATGTCCGAGGTAAGTAGTAATTTTGCGTGTAGCCAGATTCAAGTACCAAATGGCTACGCATAGCTTCCGCATTTACAAGCTAAGATATACGCACACATTTTGAGTAACTTAACAAATAAATGGGGAAACATGATAAAATCAAACTTACTCCTTAGCATAATGGAAGGAGTTCTTCTCGTACTTTCTGTCATTTGCCAGCTTCCTAAAATCGATCGAAATTCGGGCTATGCTGTACACGGAATTTCTTTTCAAAGAAATGCTACATGGTTAAGCTTAAGCAGCTGGCACCAGTACAATTAGGTGCGACCTTTTCCAGGATTGCGAAAATCTAACGTTCATTCAACGAAAACTCTTACAAGTTGAACACTTTAACAAATATGCATTATGTGTTTGGATAATTGAAGATGATACTCGCTGTGTATCGTCAAGTCAAACTTAGCCAAGCTTCAGCAAATCAAAATAGTCTCACTTTCAGTTAGATATTACAATAATAAACAATATATACAGCTTTCACTAAGGACGTGAACCTAACTTAGGTGCTACTTAAGATGTTAAACCAAGAGCTTGCACAGATATTTAGCAATTTCAGTGGTATTCGTGTTAATGAGTCGAATGGAATCCAAGTTCGACTCTGTGAGTAGTTCATTTTACGTGCTAGCAGATAAATTTACTAATAATATTCAAGGACTATACACGTTTTGTTCATCAAATATATAATGTAGCAAAGAAAATGATCGTCGATCATTATTGTTAATAACATTGCATTATCCGTTCAATTATCGTATCGTTTATTGCGAATGACATAATTTCGTTCTCCTTGTCCGGTTGTATTCCATATGATTCCCAAGATTTTTAATCTTCAGGTGGAAGTTTCTTGTTCAACAGTTCCCTGGGTGAGAACATTTCGAATCATGCGTGTTCATTGTTAAGGAGTGTTAAAAGAGTCAATCCCTACTCGGACGCTTCTTAGGATTTTTAGTGTCACCGCAGTGCAGTTTTCATTTCTACGTAAATGCATCAGCTAAGCTAAAGTGGCTGGCCTAACGGAACGAGTTAGAATCTTTGCAACATGCAATATTGAGGAACAACATGTATTTAGACGTGTTGGATAAAGGCAACTACAATGCACTAAAGCTACTCAAGTTGATTGTTTTGATAAAATAGTTTTGATTTAAAAGCTAATGTTTTGCATATTCAGGAAACTGGATTCATATATAGGTGTTGCAGAGAGCTAAGAGTAGGATGTTGCGAAAGAATAAGGTTCATCATATCCCACACGTTAAAGTAATGAACATGAAGTAGGAATTTAACCTTCAACCAGAGGCATCAACGTAATAGTTATATGTCAAGCCATTGACATTTTACACGCTTAGAGTCGTTAGTACCACGATAGCAGCCTTGTTTCACTTGACCTGTAGATAACGCAATCCTGTGTTTCCAAAAAATTAAAGCCAATAGCAGCGAAAAGTCGCCTCTAGAATGTCATTAATTTCTCAATCATATCGGAGCTTCCAATTGATCTCTGTGAAAGGATAACAAGCAACTACTAGGTCATATCTAATGTTGCGATGTTCAATAAATTTTAACAGACTGAGACAAATTGTTAAATGTAAGTAATACAGATATATACAACATGCAAATAGATTTAACAGTTTGTGAATTACGTGTTAAATTAAGCAACAGAATATTATCGAAAATCGAACATCCTGTCACTCTAATTTAGTTAATGACTCCAGATCAGTCCTATAAAATTAATGTCAGATTCTGTCAAAAACCCTAGTGTAAGCATTCTATATTTATTGCGCTGTTGTTGAGTTTGACTTGTGCTAGGGTTGCAAATTGAATCTGCCTAGTAATCATAAAAAAAGTGAAACATTTTATTACCTACCCTCTAAGATATGCCAGTACCATTCAAAATACGTATCCATACATTATACTAAACATCGGTTCTATACGAAATTCAGCCCGACTAACTCTTGAGTAATTATTCTGAGCATAACATTAGGTTTGCAGATCCTGATACAGGAGACGTGGTATTGGTTATTTCTATGGAATATAGTGCTAAGATTATATGTTGATTAAAGTAACTAATGCTATTAAATCATTGTGAACACGTTTGTTTAAAACAATGTGTGCGTGTTATAGCACCAATGGTGTTAAGTTAAAGTTAATAATGCAAAATGTTTGAAAGTTACATTGTGTATGATTACAAAGTGACTGCTGGTATATAGGTCACTCGCTATTTTTCTGACAAGACACAAGACCTTTTTTTAAGAAGGCCAGTAACTTAACCTAAGTTAAATTTGTCTGCGATTGCGCAATAATAGAAGCTTAGTTGCTGTTCGACTGTAGTATACCCTGCGCAAAAACAGTCAATTATTTTGTTTGAAGCAGGTTACCTACTTAAATTGGCCCATTTCATCAATATATCACTAACCGTTTGACATGCTCCTGATTTCGGGAGATAATCATGTCGGGAGTACAGACGAGGAGGAGGACTAATCAATGATTGAGGAAATATTCCTATCAAAGGAATTACAGTTTTCCTCTTACGGGCGAAGAATTGGGGAAAATGAAAGATACCACAAGCAACAAAACAGCAGCATATTGACGTGTTCGTGCCTATTGTGCATGGAAGACATGTGCTGCGAAAATAGAAATGGCTTCAATGCAAGAACCACATATGGACGAAGGGTTTTTGGTGTCTGTTAAGTTATGTTGCTACAACAAAACAAAAAACTAAAAAGGTACATAAGTACAGCATAGTGTTTTAATAATTACGGCGTTGAATGTAGAATTTTGCATCCCGAGAGAACGCATAACCAGATAAAGTATCGGCGGCTAAGCTTGGATAACAGGAACAGCGCACAATGGGACATGGAACACGTTGACCATTCGAAACACAGTAGTCAACTATTCCGCAACGCAGATTTGGATGTAAAGAAAAAATATACACTAGAATGTTGTGAAAACGCAAAAGGTGATAATATATTTCAAAATATTGATTGAACTTTTACAGCTAGGACTGACAAATTTGACGTCAGGTGTAATATTTGCAAAAGCCAACAAGTGAAATTTTTCCAAAGGGCGAGGTTTCCCACATGCCGTGTTAATTTAATCAATTTAAAGGAAGAGTTTGATCTGCAAGCTGAAGGTTCAAGTCAAAATGTAAACATCGAAGCACTTAGTTCACACCCGCTTCGAATCGTGCTGTTACACGATGAGAGCCTTGAATGTGCTGAGAGACTTTCAACTCCAACCAGACCGTATAATCTTTCAAGTTGGGAATCAAGAACAACCAATAACAGAAGGAAATCTGGTCTACTATTTCGTAGTCGTAAACTCATCAATATTGTCGTAGCCACCAATTGCATTTTCGAAATGGTAACAAACGATCATCCTGGGCCTTCTATCGCAACGATTCTACGTCTTTCTAACAGAGTAAAACAACTGAATACGTTCAATGGCTTCTGCATCTGCCACTTGTGCGTGCTTAATGGTTGATAATTATATTCTTCCAGTTACTGTGAACGTAGACGATTTCTTGGTGACTGGTGTTCGGCACATAGAATTAGACTTTCCGATGTTAGCGTGAGATCATTCTTCGGAAGATCTACAAATAATCAATAAAAATAAGCTTTTACCACGAATGAATGATAGTAGATGTATTTCTACATCCAGGTATATACCTGAATGCTATCTTGAACGCGCCTCACGACGACGATCGTGTTGTCTACAAGGGAGTTGTATTGATCCACGTGTGTAGAGTATATACGGTCAGATTTCTCTACGTAGAAGAGAAACGGTGCTATGCTACAAATCAATAAGCAGCCTTAGAGATTTGGACAAGCGCTTGGCTTATCCCTCTGCGTTCTGTAGATCTCCATTCAATTTGCCGTCGAATACGCGTTACGACGAGGCTAAAACTGCAGCAGAGGACCATGCTATTAAGAATATTTCTCGGCGTACAAATAAAAAAGGTGCTAATGCAAACTTTAGTATCATAGTTTGAATTCTGTAGTGTTTATGTAATGTAATAAGGTTGTGGACTAATGTAAATGTATGTCTACGACGCAATGACTAGGAGACAATCCATGGAAGGACTGTGTATATATAAGCGATATGCGGCAGCCGTTACACAGGCACTAAGTTTGGCCAATATGGGCACTGGCAGAGCAGAGAAATTTTGGATAATTAGTAAAAGGATCTAATATTGTTCAAGAACGCAAAGCGACCTCGTCGTAAAAGCCGTGAACGACATTCGGTCCCACCAATGTCAGCATTTCAAAAACGAAGAAGAAGCGAAAACAAGTTTGCAACAGGTGGAGGGAAACGTAAAGCGGAGGAAGAAAATATTGACGAAGAACATGTAGACAATTTGCTTGAGACTAATGAATTCAATAACATGAGTTATTACATTATTATTTATTAGTAAAATATGAGTTATTACATCCTATTTCGCGCTCGGATTAAACAAAACTTCTGTGTTAATTTTAAATCTTTCGTTATGCTGGTATACTCTATTTAATGTTGTTTATGCAACGGATAGCACGAACGGTGTCGAATTGCAGCTTAGAATATTAAGATAATGGAGTAAAATTGTAGATGAAGAAATTGCTTATGTCAAACCCAGCTACTAGGGTGTATTGTGTTGTAGATGACCAGCTACAGATCATATTTGTTCTTCACGAAATGTGTCCCCATTCCTTCAAAAAATTCAAAGGAACATATCAACAAATTCAACTGTCAACGCGATTAACGACATGTGTCTAGAGATGCGAGAAGGAGACATGAATAACGGTCGGTGGATTCACCGTGAAACCGGTCGAAGGACAGGACAGAGCGAATACAGTCCAGGAGTCACCAGACGTCTATGTGTCGACTTGTTCATCGATTTTATAGAGTTAGAGTCTCCCAGACCGGTGTTTCTGACCAAGAATAAGGCAGCTGAAGCCATCGGAGTCGGGGTGATTGAAGTCCAAGTGCAAGTTGTAAAGAGTGTGGAAGTTGTTCGTCATCTAGGATTCCGGCACATCCCTGGAGCGGTCAATTTGTTCCGAAAGTGTCATAGCGAAGAAGGGGTATGTAATCTATCGAGATTCTAAGAAGACCCAGTTCTACGACAAAGATGGGAAACCGGGGCCGTCAGCTAAGTTCCAGAATAACATGTACGTAATGAACTTCAAACTCGAGAACGGAGAAGCAGCAGTACCAGCTCCCCAGGCACTCTCTTCCAACGCACCATCTGTGGCGAAGGAGTGGCATGAACGCTAAGTGCATGTCGATATGCAGTAAATTAGAGCATTCAGAAGAAAGCCGCTACCGGAGTGGAAGAAGCAGAGACAAAGGAATTTCATCAATGTGAGTAGTGTCAGGTAGGAAAGCAGTCCTCCAAGACGTACCCATCCGTTGTGCGCAACCCGAACATCAAGATCGGAGAAATGGCTCATGCAGATCTGCCAGGGAAGATATCAGTAAAATCACTTGGTGACAGCCAGTATTTGATGCTATAGCAGGACGAAGCGTCTGGGTTCTGGGTGGTCTATATTCTCAAACAGAAGTCGGAAGCCGCGGGATCCATTGTAGACATGAATGTAGACTGTAGATTGAATTCATGAAGAAACAAACTGGAACAGACGTGAGGCGTCTAGTCACGGACAACGGAACTGAATCATTGAACACGGAACTCAGCACCTACTGCAAAAAGGACGGTGTAATCCATGTAACTTCAGCCCCATACTGCTTTATATCTAACGCAAGGATCGAACGAGAGATACGAACTATCCAGGACTCTGCAAGAACAATGATGTCGAAGTACAAAGTTCCGGAATCCATATGGGCAGAAGCAGTTGGAACTGCAGTGTATGTGGACAAGCAGTCGCCGGACTCAACAGCATACCAGAGTCTTTCACACTAATCCGATCTCTTTCATCTCAAAGTGTTCGAGTCCTCAGCCGCTGACCACATACCTAGCTAAAAGCGAACCACCTGATATCCGAAAGCAGTTAAATTGATGTTGGCGGGATACATATTGGATCCAAAGAAATATAGCTTTTATGACCAGAAAAAGAGGTCAATTATAGAGGCACGGAACGTGACTTCTTTCGAGGAAGAACTTAAAATATCTCTTTCAAATCGCTGCTGGACCCTGTCCGAAGACACCGTGTCCATCAGAATTTTCTTCAGATGCCAAGCACGATAACCACGATGAAGAATCCGGTCCGAGTCCTGACAACGATGATGCATCCCCAGTAGCAACAGATGAGCGGTCAAGTGATGAGAGTGTGGATGAGAAATGTAATATTCTATATGACGAACTGTTCCTTGATGAACTCGAGAAGTTGTGTCCCTCTACAACTGCACTTACGCATACTATTCACCGCTCCAAACGTTTTCTCGTGACGCTCCTTGTAAGTACTTTGGTGGTCGCTGTTATTACATCTGCTGGAATCAGAACAGCAGCTGTTGTATTCGCCAACTCCAACAAGAATCGAATCGTGACACTGGAAGACAAGATTGCTAATGCGGTGTAGCTGCTCTCAGCCGAGATGAAAGAGTTGTACATCACTCAACAAGATGCCGAGATACTGAAGAGGTATCTAAACATCACCGCCGAGGCAGTCAACAACTTGAGGAAGGACTTGGTCGAACTGAACCAGCACCACTGTGAGACCGAAAGGAATTAGAAACTGTTGAAGGAGACCAGCATTGACAGCATCTTTGCCAGCTAGAAATAGAAGTATATTACTTCAACGTTTTTTAAATGTTTCTAGATTCTTGGGATTTGCGTCTCAAGTTTTGTTTGTGGGGCAAGGTGAGACTTTCTTGTCTTTAAGACACATAGGGCGAAGTGGGTTGTGGTGTGGGTGTTGAATGACGCGAAGTTCGCACCTAGATCCAAGACGTTCGACGCATAACCTTCTGTTGAGTCGCCAGTTGCCGTGTAGTTAGATATCCGGTTTGGCGTCTGATGAAGCTGGGATTATGGTACTGAGAGTCTATGTATTGCTAATATTTGCTATCGTAGCAAGTCAACAAAGTGAAGGTACGTTCAATTTTAATATTTAATTTTAAACAGCATTTGACACTCTGACTGTGCTAAAAGCCGAGACTTTTAAAAATTTAGAATGCAGGTCAGATAGCACATGCCAGGTTTGCCTTAAGGATGGAGCAAATTATGTCTTCCTTATGGGAAAGTCAAATTCATCAGCCTGTATGCTATTTGGTTCCAAGCTCCCGGCTGGAGACTTTGAGGATAAATTGTTTCCTGGTGACGGGGAAAAGTGTGACCAGATTACTTGTCCGTCCAATTCAACAATCGTGGTCCAAGGAGCTTCGACACAGGCAACTCCTGTCTGGATTTGGCCTGTTTTCATATGTAAAAATAAGGCGTTCTACATCCTAATAGCAGTATTTTGTTTCCAGCCATACTACTTTTATTCTGTTTGGTTGCATTGTTGCTTGGATTTGTATACGGAAGGAACGGTAATCTCTCGCTTCCGTTCTATCGCAGACGTCAGCAGGTCTTGGACAACGCTGACATTCTTCTTGAACCATAATGCGTCACTCTGTTTAAAAGGGTACGTGACTATTTTGTAATCTCCGATTAGATGCTGTATGTAATTCCCAAATGTGCAATATATAAAACACTTGGTAGTGAAATTTTGCACAATTAAGAGTTTCACTACTGTTCTTCTGTAGGAGTAACGAAACGAAAGTACATTGGAAAAATGGCCCGCACTACAATTATTGTTGTTTTGATTTTTGGTGCAATTAGCGTCGCATCTTCTTGCAGGCCGGATCAACAATGTATTACGTGTGTCTCCGAAGGTTGTCGTTTTATATCCAGGAAGGATGGGAACCTGTGCGTTAAACGCGTCCAACCACGCATGATGGCCCGATTTGTCGCTTCGACAACCGACGAATGTCCAGGTATGTCAAAAAATTAGTGTACGAGCTAGGTTTGAATATTAAAATTTTGCATGTATGCATAACGTACTTTTGCATGTATGCATAACTTAATTTTGTATATCATCATAACGCTTGGATGTATAATTTAAATAAACGAGCCTATACATTTAAAATATATATATTTTATTATTAGTGATATCTGCTATAGGAATTCAAAGGCTTGGGCTGTCACTACTTCGTCGTCGACCATAGCAGACCCAAAACTGGAGTCTGAAGTTCCATCTGTTGAAGTCCCATATTTGAAACCCAAGATGACAACCGAGCCTCCGAAATCGTCCATGCCTGGTAAGTGCTTCAGTCAAGCTGACCTTGTGTATAGATATAAGGCAGAACTTATGAAGGCCTTTATATTTATTTTGTGATAGGAGAAATTATTTGAGATTTAGCTTTTAGAAATTCAAAGTTATTTTAATTTGAAATAGTTTTCGGGTGGGAAGCCGCTGGACATAATAATGAAATAGCAAGACAGAGTTTTTTATGAGCTGAGGTTATAGATACGTAAGTGTACTGTCTATTATTATTTTTATTTAAGTTACCGGGACTGAAACCACTACCCTACCCTCTACTACATGGGCTCCGTTGTACCAGACGTCAAAGAATTCGGATAGCTTTGTTTTACCAGTAAACCATCCAACCATTGAAACCCGTCCATATCCGACTGCTACTAAGGCTACAAAAGCGGTCCAAACATCACAGGTGGCTTGGACTTTTGCAACGGATATTGCTCCGAGGCCGGCGACAGAGCAGCTTGAAAAGCCATATGTCTCGTCATCCACCAGACGTATCAAGAATTGGACACGCCAGGACAAGTGGATCACTGGACTGGAAGTTGTTGACGGTGAGGAAATGAACCACTATTCTCTTTGTTTTTCCTTTTACCTTCTCACTCACTCATTCCTCCACCTCTTCCTTCTATTTGGTCTTAAGCTTTTCTCACACTCATTCATCTACCTATTTCTATTATATCCTCACTCACTCATTCCTAAAGCTCTTCATTGCGTTTGGCCGTCAGCTTCTCACATACTTATTCCTCCACATCTTCCTTCTGTTTCGCATTTAGCTTCTCTCACACTCATCACTCATTCCTGCATCTCTTACTTCTGTTTGGCCTTCAGATCTTCAATCAGTCGTTATTCCGCTTCTTTTCTCTGTTATGCCATCAGCCTTCCTTTCCTCCCAATATAGTTAAGTATGTCGAGCATTCAGCTCGTTGGTCATGCAAGTTTCTGAAGTCAATTGAGATTCCCTATCTTTTTGCAGGTGAACTGGAGTATGCTGGAAAGTCACTTGGGATTCCTACTGGCCAAGCTACCCGTCCGTCTTTGTTCCGGTTGTTAAGAAACCTTTGCCATCGGTACAACATTTTGGAAAGGTACTTGGCCAAACTCGAACCTGGCAGCATGTACAGGGAAGAGTTTTCAAGCTTCAAAATTTGAATCCATTGAGAAAACAAGAGGATCTATGCATACGAATCACCAACTGGAAGCCTCAGAGGTCTTGAGGAACTCATTTGTTCAAGTTCTGATAATATTGATTTACAGTTGCCGAAGAAGCTACTCAACGAGGTTCTGATTCACATTCTTGTGTGGCTGTTACTTACAAATCAAACAAAATTAAATTACAAATTAACAAAACTACGTTCATATGCGACTAACTAGTTTATGATACTAAAAATGAGTAGAGATTAATGTAACGGCGGTGCATTATGTAGTATTCATTACTACTCAAGTAAGATCTACTGGTAAGGAAACAATGTGACCATCGGCCAACAAACAAAGTCTTTTGCTTGTCTCCCTTCCTGCTGCTCGTGTCAACGAACTTCTGGATCAACAATCGACACTTCAAAGCCGGAGAATACAGGATTAATCATAACGAAAAGCTAGACCGGCTCCTCTAATTTAAAACGAAGTGGTACCTCAGCCCGCACCTGGATACTGACGAGCTTGTCAAAATCATCGGACAACGCCCCAGTGTGACTCTCCAGGACCGCACTTAATCACCCAGCACCCACAACGTGTGGGACATCATCACCATTAGAGCGCTTGGAAACCGGAAAATCAATGTAAACGTCAACAGCGAAGATCAAGGAGAAGCCATAGAATTGGAACCTAAAGTTTGAGGCGTGGTGATATGAACAATAACTAGTCCCATGACCTGCCAGTGTTATTCTCAAACTCTGCCAATCAATATAGTCTCTGATAGAAGCACCACTAGTCAGAAATAGTATCCATCTTATCAAACAATACGATTATATTTGGATATCTGTGTTAGTTCTATTTACTTATGTTCTGATGTTCAGACGTTATGTATGTAATTATTTAAGGATCATGTGCCAGTTTCTTAATCTTGTTTTCCAGTAATTTTACAGACGTTGTTCATTTGAACTCAGCCAACCCAAGTAACAAGTACCCAAAAGCTGAACTTTGAATCTTTTGTTTGATAGGAATTAGGTATATTATACCCCTTCAATATTATTTCAAATTGTCAGTCGTAAATCTGTCTTCACTTGAGCTTGAAAATATAATACTTACTCTATACTTTGACAATAACTGTGCTTTCCAACAAATTTGCATACTGAAGGTCCTAGTCAACAAATGTTGTAATTTTGAGATATATATATATATAAATAATTGTAATAAAAATATGATATAATGTGCATTAGAAATAAAGTCGGGTCCTTTGTTTTGACAGATCTTGATACACTTCACGCTTTTGAAGCTTCTTGTAAGGTTTGAAGCGCTAACTCGCGCGGCGCTACTGGACCAAAATTTCTGATTGATGTTTTCTGCAACTATGACATATCTCAGAAAAATCAGCGTTATATTTCCTCTACTTTGAAATTTCAAAGTTTTTTCTAAGTTTCGTGTACGCAGCACAACCGGGCTGAAACCTGGGATTGAAGCTTTTGGCAACTATGACATGTCTCAGAAAAATCAGCGTCCCATTTCCTCATCTTTGAAATTTCAACCCTTTTTCAAACATTTTTGTAAGGTTTACAGCGCCGCCATACATCAACGTACAGCGCTACTGCGTTGAAACTTGGGGTTGATGCTTTTCGCAACTATGACATGTTTCAGAAAAATCAGCGTCCCATTTTCTCAACTTTCTGTGGCTTGGCACCGGGCTGACTTGGAGCCCAGTGGGGATGGAAATGAACACAAATCGCATGAATTCCATTGACACTCTATTTTTTTGACTAACTTATAGGCTCAATACAAAGTTTTGCCTAATTATCTTACAGCTTTTCCTTTAAATTGGTTATTCTCTTTAGATATGCACATATAACCATTTCGTGCTCGCTTCTTGAATGCCGCCGCTTTCCACTTTACTGCGTTGTGAGTTTCATGGTTGTAAGAGAATAAATATTTATCGAAAAAGCAGTCATCCTGCCTAAATTATTTGGCCGCGCAATATAAATCTGAAGTCGGTAGCCCTATACTCGTAACGACGCGCTTCCGTTTCCATGAAGGCTTCACAGGTCGGGTCACGTCAGGTGACACATGATAATGTGCTTTAGACTAAATTGGTCAAAAGTAGTCTATTTCATGGTGAATTTTAACACATGCCTAGAAAATATACTATGGGATTTGCTTCAGGTATAAGTTGATTATTCATTGGTTCCTTCATTCATTGTTTCTTCATTCCATTTCTATAAATCGGGAAGCTGACTCCGAAGAGCCAAATGACGCCGTCTGAGAGCAAGCTGAGGTATGAAGTCCGGTTGCTGCTTTAGTATTTCCAGCAAAGGAATTCAAATTTGGGAAACATGAAATCTCTCAGGTTGCTGCCGTTAGAACTGATTGTAACCGATTCCTGTTCCCGGAGTTGAGATTTGAGATGCAGTCGGATGTCGGTTGACTCATTATTTACAGCTTATTCAACTACAAAGGATGATTGATGAGCAAGAAAACTGAACTCGATAAATTGAGGCTTAACTGTGTCAGGCTTACAGAGTTGAGTTCCGGTGTTTGAAAGACGTCCAACCATCTAAATAAAAATGTAGTCATAAAAGAGTGAATCTCTGTTTTTTAGCACGAAAGATCCCTAAG
>JAQFYU010002141.1:0-12594 GCA_034694905.1 Ceratophysella granulata
TTTTAACCCGAAAATTTCGGGTCGGGTCGGGTTTCGGGTCGGGTCAGCCAAAAACTGACCCGTTTCCATGCCTACTCAGGACTGCTTCCATACTTCTGCCGGAACTTGTTAACCCGGTTTCTGGAACCAGGTTCCAAAGTTGGTAGACGAATGTGCTAAGTGCACCGAGAAATAAATAGTTGCACTTGGCAGATAGGGATGACTTGGTCCCAAAAGTTTACTTTAGTTCCAGACTCCACTCAACTAATTTCGCTCCAATTCATTTTTTGAGGAGGACATGTAGGCGGAATTTAAACTACGTTTGACTACGTACGTACCACGTACTTTCACTTTGGAAGAGGATGAGAAAGTAAGTACTTGAGAAGACTGGGAGGAGAATGTTGTTGTTGTGTCGTCGTAGCTGGGTCTCTGTACAAGGATCTTGTCAAGTGCTCGTGTTAGTGAGCTTATTACTTTTACGTCCACTCAGCCATGAGTCATTGCGAATTCATTACTTATGCATTCCCGTCCCGAGTCCTACGTAGATCCACTTCTTCTCCTCACTTGGGGCTTGACAACTATTTCATCCTACTTAGTTGTGTGTTGTCTGTACTGTAGTGTGCTACTCCAGGACAAAACAAAACCTCCGCACTAGCTAAAGCCGAAACAACAAATACCGCAAACCAAAAAACGTAAACCAAAAAACGGCAATACGAAAACCGCAGTAGGAGCAAATCGCAGCATACTGTACAAATTACCGGAATAAAAGAAAACTGCTAGAAAACAAAAAATAGTATATAGAATAAATACCCTTACGGGTAAGCACGCACAACAAATCTATAGATGACTCAAATTAAATATTTGATTAAATCAGATTTCCTTCAACAAAGGCCAAAATCATTGTTCCATTGATATTTAATTCTCTAGTCTCAGTTTCCCCCTGCAAGTCGATCAATACATTTCGAAATACAGATGATTTAGCGCCAGATTCATTCGTTTAGCGGAATAACGGACATTTGATGCGCTTGTATTAAGAAATAATGCAAATAAGGAAATGGCGCCAACATTTTGCATCATTTATACCGCCGTGTTTCAATATTTCATACTATAAAATCCTATCGAATGTAACGGTAATCTCTGTGTGTTTTTGACATTTTCGATTTTTGTGTCGAGGTATTTGGAGTTGCGGTTTTAGTAGTACCGTATTTGAAGTTACGGGTTTGGGCCGAGGTTTAGGAGCTGCGGGTGTTTGAAGTTACGGGTTACGGTGTTACGGTTTTCGGGTGGACGCTGCAATTCGGCCCACGAAGAGAAAGCACTGTCTTGCATCCAGGAATTGAACACGAGCATCTCCTCTCCAGTCTGGATTCTGGTTTGAGACGAATTATCCAAACGTGCGCAGAATATGTTAATGAGCTATTATCATAACTTGACTGTGTTCCTGGAAGACTAATTTCCTGTATCCAAGTCTCGTTCTGGTCTTGTTGGCCTTATTGAGTCTGTTGGGTGTTGGTGGTTGGCTAGAGCCTGGTTCCCGTCAACATCCCAAACTTTGTGCATTTGGCTCAGATGCTGCCCAGAGTTAATATCATGGTCCATTCCCAGAATTATTCTCGGATTTCATTTCCGTTTCTAAATGTGCTCGGGATTTTTCACTCCTCGTCCCGTCTCCATATTAAGACGGAAGCCCATTATGCACAAAGCCCCTTTGTCTCTCCGTCTTGGAACAAGGAAACCGTTTCACTCTCTCTCTCTCTCTCCATTTAAGTGCACTCCATAATTTATTGGAGTCCAGACTCCTTCTGCCCAACTCCGCAATTGATCAGTACGGACAGGTTCTGTGTGTGCGGAGGTTATAAGAGGATTTGGACTCAATTGGTTCCTTCCCGCATCCGCCCTAGAAAATCCAAGACGGGGGATGGAGAAGCTTCTGTTCCTATTATTTGTAGTTCCTCTCCAAGGACCGATCCCTTACGTAAAGATGAAGGCTTCAATGAATTATTGAAGTCCTAGTCCCAGTCCCTCGTGTGACTCAGCCCAGTCTCCGCTCCACAACAGACAAAGCTCTGTCTCGTCCAGTACTTAGGAATACAAAATGGATTGTCTCAAGGATTTAATTGAATTTCTTCAGAAAACCCACTCCACTTCTCCAGAACTAAATTAGATCTTCTCTCAGAACACAGACTCATCTCGGAACTGAAGCGGAAAGTCGGAGCAGTCTTTTGTCTGCAGATTGACAGCTGTCAAATAAGAGTAGGACTTGGAGCAGAGACTCCACTCCCACTCTGACCTCTTCTCAACCCAGACTCGGCTTTAATTTCTTGGCTTAACCCGACCTCAAGTCAGAAACTCGCATCTCGCGCAATAACCAGCATTGCAGAAGGGATTCATGCAACTAGGAACCGTTTTGGTCATTATTGGTCATATTCCAATATTATGGAGTTAGAATGCGTTTGTTCGGGCTCTGCGCTTACGAGTAGCGTTGTACTTTCTAAGTTCTAACAATCGGATTAACGTCCAGTTCCTTCTCCATTCCTAAGTCTTAGTTTCTCTCCCAAGACCAGTATGTCCGGCTCCAGCCGTTCCACTTCTGTTCTCACACTCTTAAATTTGAACTATTTCCTCCCTCGTACTCGTAACTCGTAAGACAAGACTTGGCCAGAAGGGTCTTACTCCATTATCATATTAGGCGGTCTGTCCTAATTTAAGTAGAAAAGTTACTCATGGCCTTGTGATTGGTTTAAAATTAGAGGGTAGCAACAGAGACTTGGGAAAATGTGACCTGCTAAAACAAATTAGAAGTATCGTGGAGATGGAAATACGGGGATGACCTTTATCCTATCCAATTTTGCCAGTTGAACATTTGGAAAAATTGGAAAAGTCAAATCTCTAAAAGTTATGGGGCAAGTTGAGAAACGCCCAGGAGAAAGTTCTGGGTTAGATTGATATGTCATGGTAGATGGCTGGCACAGGTACGTGCTACGTGGAAATCCATACATATCACCGACAAAGGTACTAATAGCACAAAAAACTGCAGGTACACAACTTTCTCTACTAATTATGAATCATCGCTTCATTCATATCATTTCATATCCTATATTGATAGGAATATGGCCCTTTTGGGTGGAGAAAGTATTTACAGGCACATGACATATTTTATAGCATTATTTGATATAGAAATACATGCCTATTATATGCCAGCGCACAATATAATGGAACGTGCAGCAAATCACGGGTTAAGAAATGTGACAAGTTGAGTATTGTTCCATGTTTGCCAAACTTCCAATTCTTCTGGCATAAATGACATAATTGGCAAAAATAGGAATGGCTGGCAAATAACCCATCCCTGTGGAAATATTAAAACAAAATTCTGGTTCAACTGAAGAACTAAATTAGAAAAAGGAAATTCTAAGACTCAAATTGTATTTACGATAGTAATCTGGTGAAATTTAACGGCGAAGCTTGCTGAAGAGCTACATAGATAGTTTTAAGCCATGTTGGGTCATCTGAGCACGTGTGAGTGAGAAGGTCAAACTGTCCCTGAGGTTGGTGGGTCGTACATGTGTCAGATTTGGTGTTTGTTTTCTTCATGGCCTCTCAATTCTTTGGCCCTGAGCCCTGACTCACTCGCTCTCTGAGCTTCTTCCTGCCTCTTCTCATCCGGACTGAGTTCCAAATCTGAGGAGGAGCGTAGATCCTGGATGTGTACTTAGAGCCTTGGTGGTGGGAAAATAAATAAAAGAACAGGTCTGGCTTGTGCGAGGAGGAGAAAGGGAAGATGAGGGAGCCGAGTTCTTTTAATGCAGCTTAATCCCCGGATAACGAAGCGGGGTGGATGGGCAATGCGGAGTCTGACAAAGGCACATCTCTTCCCATCCTCTCCTTCCAAATCAGATTTCCAGATCATGTCTCAGATTCGTGGTGTAGGAAGCGAGACAGACGGAAGCTCCGTCCGCCTAAGAGCCTCCTACGTTCCTAATGAGGAATCCATGCTTACAAAACTTTTCCTATCATTACCCAACTACACTTCTCAAACAGGAATCAGGAAACTCGGCCGTCCAACTGCTTGGTCAGAAGAACTAACATTTGCATTACACCAACTCTCAAACGGATCTAGGGCAGTTTGTTCCTACTTCCAAACTTTTTGGAAATTTCCAGTACATAATGTGTTGCGTGTTCGTACCAAAGCTGGATTAGTTTTAGCAGTACACCAACACTACACCTAACTTGTACTTGATCGTCTGAAACAGCAATATTATACATCGGATGATAGAAATGAACGGATATTAACGTATAGAAATCTCACTGTGTCCCTTATTTGTGTTATTAATTACCATAATAATTACATTTATCAACATCACAAAGATCATGACCAGAATCATTTTATCTGCAGCGTCAAAACTATCATTTCACCATGACCATTTACTTATGTTAATTATTAGCAATGCGGGGCAGCGTGAGATTTAAAACTGTTAGTAGTGGCTTATTCTATCATCAATCATCATGCAGTGCTTTGAGTCATGCCTGTCTCTGATAAACTTCATTCCAGGCAAAGTTTCAGGCATTAGTCCGAATAACTTACCCAATTATTTCGTGAAACAAGTTTCCGTATGTTGAATTTGATCAAGTGGCATTAAATACCGTTTCAAACACGGAAAAGCAACACCTGTCCGTGGATTCCGTCCTGAGTTGGCAGCATTAACCTTTACATTAGTAAAAGATGGAAAATGTGAAACCTGTGGTCGGAATCCGTTTGGTTTGGTGCAGTCTACCAAGTATCGTCTAGAAACTTTCCGTTAACATCTATTAATTTTAGCCAAAAGTTTAAGCATTTCCAATAATGTGAGCGGATGTCAGCAATGACAGATGCAAAGCTATTGAGCATCACCTGTTATCCAGCTGACAAAGCCATAAAGTGCATTTGCTTCGTGATTCCTTGGGAAAGTTGTGGCTGTGGCAGACCAGGTTCAAATTAATATTTCCAAATAGTTGGAATCCCAAGGAGAATGAAATGTTGCCACAAGATGAGGTGTATTTGGGTTGTCATAATAGCGTGCAATAAAGCGTTGGCTACTTCTCGAGATTGAATTGCAATGTAACGTATATTCCCCAGCGGATCCAACGGTTGTTCAGCCTGGAAGTGGACGTCAGGTTGAGAGAGTTAGAAGGAGTGCGGAGAGTTTTAGTGGGTATTTTGTACATCTTGGACTCCGTCCTCAATAAGTTTAAGGTATGTCTGTATCTGTACTTAGACAGTGCCTCTGGAGCACTACTTGAAGCGAAAGATACTTTCTTCCTAGTCCTTCCTCCAAGAAACAAAAGGTTTCTCTTCTCTCCAAAGGGTTCGGCTTCTAGTTTCTATCCCGTATTTCCATCTTTGAAGTTGAAGTCTACAGATTCAGTCCCAAATTCATTTATTGAAACATCAATTAATTCCAATCTCTTTCCTTTCATGATTCGGACTTGGTTTCGTCATAGAAACAAAGGATAGGTTCATATGTACTATAACCGATCGAAATATGCACTAAAATAGCTACAAAAATATGCCTTTCTAAGAAATTAGGTTTTGCCAGTAGGGTTTTTGCCAATGTGGCCGATTTCCAAAAATACCAATACACGTACAAGTAAAATATGCTGCAGAAAGCAGTTGTACAACGCTATTACTAAATACGGTTTGGTATAAAATACAATCAACCAGGTGTAGAAAACCATACAAGAAAAACGTCAAATTAAAATTAACCCGCAGCAATATTTTTAAATTGCAAAGCAAGACAATGCCAAAAACTAAAAACATGGGAAAACTTTTGAAATGAGAACAAGTACAATATTTTACAATATTTTCAAAAAGTGTCGAAATATGCTGTTAGTGTGCAAAAATATGTTAGAAAGCAACAAATATCACCAAATATGCAATAAAACGATAAAACCGTGAAAGAATATGCAAATATGTGCTAAAATCACAAGATATTAAAAAATATGTTGTGTAAAATTTGGTTATTTGAACCAGGGCTGTGTGACTCGTTGAGATCTTAAGTTAATTGATATTTACAGCTACCCCTGAAAATGTATGCATTTGCATATGAAGCCTATCCCTAAGGAACACGTAAAAGCTACAAAATGGACTTTCTTTTCTATTGGGAACAAACATAGAGTGATTTTAAACCTTGGTTTACTTTCGTATTTGAGGTTCAACTAGGTAGAATAACCTGATTTGGTATATTTGAACTTATTGCGTGAATAAATTCGTTCCGAGTGACGTGTGACAGGCATGTATTGAAGCCATATCAAGTCCGCATCAGAAAGTGAAAGCCATTGTCCGTCCATAGCTTAGCACCTGAACTTCCTGCTAAGGCGTTTAGATGGATTTGATATGGTTCCATGATGCGGGAATGCGGGAGTTGAGGCGGACGTGTGGGTGCTGGAAGCCTGGCCTTGGTTCATGTGTGGAGCCTTTTAAGAGAGCCCAATCATCTGTCCAGAGAGCCGGTGCAGAGTAAAGACCGTGTTTTATTTCTTTTCCTATTTACTTTCTTCCTCGTTCTCGGCTCGTCAAGGAATGGGAGGAAGGGAAATGGTCAATTTTGGAAAAGGATTGGAAAGGAGTGTTTTATATACTTTTTATATATATTTTGACATGCGTTCATTTCACTGGAACATAAAACCCCTTGTTCCACCCTTATCCCACCCAACACTCCCACCGTGGGGTGGACCTGGACTTTGGTCTGGCCAGAAACTCAATGTCTCTCCCTTGTGTTCCGGAAATAACATGCAATACGACCTGGAGGCAAATACTTTTTTGAACCAACTCAGCACATTTCCAGCACTAAGAGCCACCAAGGAAACCCAGAACTTGGAATCCCGAATCCTGAATATCCAGAAACTCATTTCTTCCCAAGGCAGCCTTCCAAGTATTAGTTGGACCTCAATTTATTCCATTCAGATTGAGACCCAACTTCCCTGTCAAGATTGGACTCTGTACTATAGGCACCTACTAACGAGTACAAGGTGTATCAGGCAAACTAAGGTTGTCAAAAGACACTCTATTCTTTGTGACAAGTTACTATTCAGATCTTGAAAGTCATTAATATTGACCAATATTTCTACTAACAGTGTCATAATTATATAATAGCAAAAGTTTTCATTACCTTTGACCCTCAGAGAAACTAATTCAAGCCAGGACTTGTACTAAATAATATTTGGCTCAGAACCGTCAGTAGTGTTTGTACAGAGTAATTGCAATTTAATAGAACTTCGATGATTTTTATTTTATTTTCTACTTTTAACATGGTCACTAACATGACCTCTGGATTTTTGTGCCTTTTGCATTTTATTTTTTTCAATATATCACCATGATAGGCGACTAATTTCTAGCTTTTTTCCAGCAATTTACCGAAAAATGTCCAATTACGATTTGACAAATATTCAGACAATTAGGAAACACAATCCATCCGAAGAATTCAGACTGTTTAGCAGGAAGGGGCTGTACATGTCTGACTGAAGACTGGAGACCAAGCTCCGTAGTACAATAGAACGAGCCACCCTGTACTTGGCATGGAGTTGGAAGGAAGTGGGATGCGGTGGGAGTGTAAACAATTTATTGATAACTATCTTCTGGTTGGAACTGGATGGAAATGTATACATTCTGATCATGTGTACCTAGGAGAAAGACCTTAGCCCAGCAGAGCCTACAAACAAGGCCTGTTCCAATTTCGGGATTTCTTTTGCTCCAAGAAGAAAGTCCAAAGGAGGAAACATAAATTAGTTCCTCAGTTTGTTTACTCAACGTTACTTAGGCCGGCTTGAGTGAGTGAAAGGGAAATCTGTATAGAAACCACGAGTCACTCAATCACCAGACGCCTTCTCCACCCCGACTTGGCAAACACGGTCCATGGTAATGATATGGAGATAACAGTCTTCCTTGCCAACACCTTCCTTCCTGCCCAGCCACCCCGGCCTCAACAAGCAGATCAGGTATCAGGTCTGGAGCAGAACGAGAAAACAGAAGGTCTCCATCAGGGAAATTGTTGTTGAACGAATGCCATTTCCAATCCAATCACCACCTTCTCCCTTCATGCATACTTAATTCACGACCTGTCCAGTTTCCTATTCCCGCCTCACTTCGTCCGGGATCCCTTTCAGCTCCCTGTCAACCCGCTCCATGCCTTTGAACACGAAATGAACCTACTAATTAGTCAGCTCTCTCACTCATTCCGCCAACATCTGATGAGCTTTTAATGGGAAGCATGTGAGCTGGAGCTGGACTAATTTTCTTGACAGGCATTATGGCTCAAGCCTGTCATTTGACCATTATCTTCTGGCCTTGCTTCCTTCGGACACAATACGTGATTTGTGACATGCATCCAGCCTTGTAAGCTCCGATGGGTTATGAATAGCCTTGAAGTCGTTCTACTTCTCCCGGCCCATTTTGTGTTTTATTCATGGAGTTTAAGTTGAATGCTACCTTTCTTCTATTCTATCGTATGTAGTAAGCCGAAACACGTCGATTCGTCTGTTCATGGCCTACATTTATCGCCACTTGCGACTAACCTAACCTGACCAAAGAATAAAAAATTCCTATTGAATAATTTCATACGTTCTCGTATATTTTCATCAAAAATTAACTTAATTTTAGTGGATCTCCTGCTAGGATTTTCTGCACAACCTAACCCAACCTAACCCAACCTAACCCAACCCAACCTAACCTAACTTCACCAAATAGCCAAGTCTCACTGATTAGTCCTATATTTTTATTTCACCATGAATATTCGTTCCTATGAAATATGGACGGTGAAAGGTTGCAAAATCCTAAATATGAACTATCGCTTTGATTTATTTGAATCACCAACATGATAAACCTAGAAAAATTGGTAAAATTTTGAACCGGGCTATATTCTATAAATGAAGAACTCAAGATACATTTCCAAGTTATCAAAATCCATGTTTTTGCAACAGACGAAAACTGAAGCAAAAACACTAGTGTTATTTATGTGGAAGTTAGTGGTGGTCAAGTCATGTATGTGGCTCACAATCACAATTGAGCTGAAATAGGGGAGATATTCAAAATGTAGAAGTTTGACATTTGTGTTTACATTGATTCGATCTGTCGTGAAATGGGTTGTTGTGTGCGTGGACTGTGTTTGGACAAAGGCTGTGCGAAGTGTGAGGGAGCTTGGAGAGTTGGGAGAAAGTGAATGGGAGAAAGTTTGTGGGGCTCTGTCTGTCTACATAATGTATTGGGAAGGAAGAAGTAAAGCTCTCTATTTACTTTTAACATTTGAGCTAAACTAATTTGTTCCAAACTATTACCTACTCATCTCCAGTCTATCTGCTCCACTGGGAGTCGAGAGGGAATATCACTAGAACCACCAGTCCGGAACTTGGCATGGCAGCCCATCCAGCACACACACACACACTCCCTCCTTGTCTCCTTATGACAGATCCACTCCACTGGAACAACCAATATACCTACAATTCTAATTGACAATTGACAAACAGCACACACAATCTTCCCTTGGCTCCACTTCACGGACTGCACACACAACTTTCTCCTCATTTCCCAAATACTATCTCCACTGCAGTTTATCCGCTCCTTTGAAACAATTTGGAACTCGAATAAGGGCACTGATCACATTTTTGAATATATCCGATTAATTGAGTTTGAGGATTTTTAGGATTTAAAAATCTGATGAAGGTTAGCTTCTTAGATTTTGGAGAATTTATTGCAAAAATTGGTTTTGCATTGGCATTTGGCATGGAGAAACAAGTTGATTTTTTTTGTGTCATTTTTATTACGGTTGACGACGTCAATGACAAAAATATGTTCCTAGAAGAGTGAATACGTTCTAACTGTCTACTACTGGTACCAGGACTATTCCTCCAAGTTAACGTAATGTCAATTTTTTGGAATATATCTTTGAAAAAAATCGTAAATAATCTTCACTCAGCTTCAAAAATCTGAAAAGAGCCAGAAAACTCCATCAATCCGTTGCTTTTTAAAATATATTTCCAAAGTCTCTCGGATTTCTGGTAGCTACTGACTCTAAAGTTTTGTCAAAGTGCAGACAAATTATGGCATCCACCTTGTATTTCTGAAAAATTCGCGATATTTAATGATCGTGCCCTTAACATCAACATTCAGATATTGAAATTATTTCCAGGGCCCTCTCCAATCTCTATTTTGAGTTGTTCAACGTTGCAGAAGAACTCATTCCTCAATATACTCTTGTTTCAATTTCAAGCAGTACGGCGGAAGGACAGAGATAGCATAGTGCACATGTCACGAATTGAGATTTAGGAATTTACATGAGCCAGTTGCAAAAAGAGGAACTGTCCCTCGTCCCAATTGTATGGATCGACTAGAAACCTAGAGAGAACTGAGGCCCATTTGTAACCATAGATCTCTGTTTCATCTAGTAACATGTGTTTCCAGGGACGGAGATTTATTCAAACATAATACCCCGATGAAACTTGAATTATTGAAGTAACATATTTTTCCAGTTAATAATCCTAGGAGCGGAGAGAGATGGCCTAGTGCCTGTATGTTATGTACCCGCGTATACTGCTCTAAGTAGATGTACATAGAGCGAGTAACATCTGGAGACCACTGAGGCCTAGTGTCCATGTTTAGCCCAGAACTTGGTGTGCACATACATTTGGTCTGCTCCACTCAAATCCTCAGTCTTCTCATCCAAACGTGTTTGACGTGGATTAGATCAACATTTCAATTTTCATTAGATTGAGAACAAATATTATGCTTCTCCCTTCATTCAAGTAGGGTTTCACTTTGGATCGAGTGTAGGTTCCAGTCACTCACTATGTTACAGACATAGGCTATTCAAGACAGTGCATATTGTGACTGAACCAATTTATTAATACGTGCATTTTCAAGTTGAGTTCTGCTAAGCTAACGAGACAAATTATTAACAATTGTTAGTGCAAGATGACAATCGGTCTCAAATTAGTTGGCATGAAGAATTGCCAATTGAGCATCATGCCTTTGGGGAAAGGGAAGTAATTTCTGTGACAGTTTGGTGGTTGGGTCCACGGAGTCATATCCTTCCTCTGGTTCCTGGGACCGTAGGCACCCCCTTCACCCGTTTCACTTTCTCCTCACTTGAGCATGATTTATGAAATGTTTCCCTGGCCCACAAGTCTCTCCACGCACATAATCTTCAAATATGAATTTTTCAACTCCTTCTGGTCCAACCACTGTATAGACTCCTACCGCAGAACTGAGTCCCTGTTCCTTGGGAGAGTGGTAGGGCGGGGTGGTGGTGGGAGCATAGGAGGGCTTTCTCCCAACCCACACCTCATTATTTAATTACATCCAACTTTGTTGCGGGACAGGAAGTTTGGGACACGGAACCATTACTCAACCAATTCAGGGCGTCCAGGTTCTTCCAGCTTTCTCCCTATATTTCCGTCTGTTTGTGTAGACTGGTTCCGATTGGGAAAAATGAGAAAAGTCCTACTTTCACTTTAATGGATAAACTGTGCATGAGAGAACAAACTACTCATGACACCTGGGAGAAAGCGAGAATGGGAAAAGAAATCATTGAATTCATCTCAATGGAGAGATTCCAACTAGGAGGGAAAGTCAACCAAGAAAACACTCGTCTGCGGCAGTCTGGCCTCATCTTTGCATTTTCTATTTTAGCAGTTTGTGCTGCCAAAGTTTCATCTGTCCCAATATTCGATGGGACAAGAACCTTCTGGTGTACCGGAGAAAGTGGTAGAGAGGGAAGTTGTGCAGAGTGAGGGTGGGACTAGTGCCTATGGGGTCTGCCACCTCAGCCAAAAACCTACTTACTTTGGAAACAGTGAGAAATGCTTCTGTGTCATATCTACATTCTATCTCTCATATTTTTAAACAGAATTCGACGACAGAACCACCACGAATGCTCAAGCTTCCTCAAAGTTGGTCTAGTGCTAAATTCTGGTGGATATGCTAAGACCAGAGCTCGAAAAGCTCTTCGAAATTTTTGAATATTTCAAAATCAATTTAAACCTAATCTAACATGACCTAAACACATAATATTGACATATTTTGGATTGGTTAGGTTTGCTAATTAAAACACCTTGTCTATCTTGTTTCAGGAATCTGGAAGAATTTTATTGGATTCAGAACTTGTCGAACCTAACCCAACTCAATATGTTGTTCTCGAAGCCTTTAAAAACCGCGACATCAAAAACCGCCATAGTTAAAACTGCGACATAAAAACCGCGACATAATAACAGCGACATAAAAACCGCGACATAAAAACTGCGAAACGCGATCGCGACAATAATAACCGCGACAATGAAAACCGCGACAAGATAAACCGCGACACATTAAATTTATTTTAGACAAAACGCTCGAATTTACCTCTCAAAAATTTCAAGCACCATAAATATATAACCCACACATTACATATCCCATTGAAAAGGTACCTCTTTATTTCGCGCATATCTGACGTGGGAGTAGATCAATTGAGCTAAATTTTTTTTTTGCATAGACGGAGACATGGCTTAAATAAGTTGCAACAAAAAATCGAGTAAATATATTCATGCAGCCAGACTTCATGTTCCAGATTCGTATATTTGAAATATTCAAAAACCCTAAAATCTTTGCCTGTG
>JAQFYU010002142.1:0-12591 GCA_034694905.1 Ceratophysella granulata
TCCAAAAAGTATCTGACGGACAGACAGACAGACAGACGGACAGACAGGACCATCCCATAAGACCTTTTGGTCTAAAATTCATGAGAGCAGTAAAGAGGTTTCTTAAGCAATTATAAATTATAAATTCAAATCTCTTTCAATTGTAGCCTCTTCATAAAATCTGAGAGCCCTTAATAATATATGGTTTTGAAGATAAAGTCGATTAAAAAGGAGGTTATGAATTTTTTCATATTTTTAAAAGTGGTTAAAATACTTTCAAGTTTTATTCGAAAATATTGCACAAATTAACATGGAATTGACTTGAAATCGGAGGAATATTCCTTCCAAGGACAGTGATTTGGTCAAGAAAAACTCAATAAGAAAGCAGTGCAATACCCGTTTTCGAAATGTCGCTGTCAAATATCTGTGTCAATATATGATAATTTGTAATTGTTACAATCCATTTCTTTTCAAAATCTTAGAATTGGGATTTCATCAGTTTCGAAAATATAAATACTATTGTAATCTGTACTTCATACAATATTTTGTACCTACTGTACCTGAATCACACCAAAAATCATAGACGCATGTTGTATCAATTGCTGAATAACTTATTCATTGTTGGGCATCATTCGTGAGATGAAAAGATGAACAATTCCCAGACTTCACCAAACGTTTGATTGTTGTTGTTTTTCGACGGATGACGACGGTAGAATGTCCAAATATGGATTTGAAATTGCTCAATTAACATTACTAAAGATAATTTGCACCTTTTTTGGTACCTTGCATTTTATGAACTTGTTTAGAGAACGACGCAATAATTATGATACACACGTGTTTTTTGTGAAGAGTAAATATTAGAAATGAGCTGAGCATAAAAATAAACTACGCGCTGACGAGATGCGCCTGAATAAATACGTTCAAGGCACCACCACGTCTCACATTCATGATGCTACCATATCGATACTATTAATAGGATACTACTGTTTTACATTATGAGCAAAGCTAGTAGTTATTTGAGCAACTTTGCTGAAAAACCTGGAGTTTACACTCAAAGTGTGGTGAAAAAGGAATTGTTTTTAAATTGTAATGTAACGTGAACGCGTCTAACGAAACGTAGTAGAGAAAGCCAGATTAAGTAAGGTGAAAAAGGGAAATTAATGAAATAATTAGTTTGGACGAGCGAGACGAACTTTCTCCTCTTCTACATAGGCGTCCTTACAAAAAAGATAAGTAACAAAACAATTTACAACGCAGCAACCGCGACATCTGCCCACGTATCTGTGGCTTCTGAGGATTCAAGTGTTCATTGGCGCTCTTTTTCAACTCATGACATCCGGGAACAACCATTCACTTTCTCTTCTTGTCATCTGTCTTTTGAATTTCATCATTTTATCACTGAGCACGTGTATTACGTGTCCAAAAGTTGATTAAATTAAGGTGTCAAGATGAACGGGGAAGGTCAGAAGTCGACACTTGCGGAGAAGAGGGATGTAATTTTGCGGGGACTCCAAGAAGTTCTGGGCGGAGACCGTCTCGACAAAATCCTTACGGAACGGGAGTTGAAGGTAATCTCGTAATTCATGTTGACCATATGTCAGGTGCCAGAGTTCAGAAGGTAGAGTAGAATGCGATGGAAGTTGAGTCATCTGTTCTATATTTATCGTATACGTAGATCTACTGGGGTACTGCTACGACCGGGAAACCTCATCTGGCCTACTTTGTGCCCATGTCCAAGGTTGCAGATTTTCTCAAGGCAGGTTGTGAGGTGACAATTCTTTTCGCTGATCTCCATGGCTATTTGGACAACATGAAAGCCCCTTGGGATCTTCTCGTGCTCAGAACTCAGTACTACGAGGAAGTGATCAAGGCCATGCTCAAGTCTATCGGCGTTTCACTCGATAAATTGAAATTTGTCCGGGGATCCGAGTACCAGTTCACAAAGTATGTAGATTGTTCTCATGATATATGTATGTATATACCAGTGCATTTGAAATATTTGCATGATCAGATTTGATCTATTCTATAATTCATAATTTGCAGGGAGTTCACGATGGATGTGTACAGGCTCTCGTCAATTATAACAGAGCATGATGCCAGGAAGGCCGGTGCAGAGGTGGTGAAACAAGTAGATCATCCCCTTCTGTCTGGGCTACTCTACCCGGGTAATTTTTGTCATACTTGCGACTATATACATTTCCGACTCTTATATAATTCGCTACAAGATTTCCTTTTTGTCAGATGTTGAACTCATAGAGTCATTGTTTTCAAATACTCAGGTCTCCAAGCGTTGGACGAGGAGTACCTAAAGTGTGACGCACAATTTGGTGGAGTTGATCAGAGAAAGATATTTACTTTCTCCGAAAAGTATTTGCCTCAACTAGGATATGCAAAGCGAATCCACTTGATGAATCCTATGGGTAAGTTAAACCCAAACAAACTTCCTTTCTTCTGTTCCATAATTTAATGCTTCTGATCTGTTGTTTCTTCTGAGGTGGGGTAAATGCATACTGTTCTTTCTGATTTCCAATAATAGTTCCTGGTCTAGCGGGCGGAAAGATGTCTTCCTCTGAGGCTGATTCGAAAATCGACCTCCTCGATAGCCCTGAGGACGTCAAGAAGAAAATTAAGAAAGCATTTTGTGAACCGGGCAATATACAAGAAAATGGTATACTTTCATTTGCGAAATTCGTTATCTTTCCAATATTTATGGACAAAGAACCATTTCGGATTGTTCGATCCGAGGAATTTGGAGGCAATTTGGAGTTTACAAGCTTTCAATTGTTGGAATCATCATTTGCTGAGGGTGTAAGTTATAAATTGAATGTTACGCGACAGTTGTATTCGCAATTGGATCTGAATCATGAATACAATATTTTGATGCATTTAGACGATTCATCCTGGTGACCTGAAGACTTCTGTATGTAACTACATCGATCGACTCCTTGCTCCTATTCGAGAAACATTTGAGACTCCAAAACTGAAAGCACTAACCAAAAGTGCTTACCCTGAACCAAAATCGGTAAAGGCTGGTAAGTTTTTCGGCATTCGGCATGTGTTCATCCTCATCAAATATTCAATAGTCTATTGTATTCTACACTCTTTATATTTATGTGCGGCAGACGATTTAAGTGTCGGGCCGGATCGACTACTAATGAAAGTGGGACGAGTGATCAGCTGTGTGCAGCACCCGGAACATGAAACACTCTACATCAATCAAATTGATTTAGGTATGCTGCTTGTAAAATCAGTGAATTGTGTTTCAAACTCATGCTTGGAGTAGAATCAATTTCTGGCAATCCTGTAATTGTAGGTGAAGAAGCACATCGACAAATTGTGGCTGGACTTGGAGGTGCCGTCCCAAAAGAACAAATGCAAGATCGACTTGTGGTTGTACTTTGTAATTTGAAGCCAGCAAAACTAAGAGGAACACTCTCTTCAGGAATGATCCTATGCGCGAACAAGTATGCCTTTTATTTCTATGATTAAAATATTCTATGATTTTTGGAATTACAATGACATCTCCACATTTTCTCCAATCCAAAGTTAATGTTTGGAAACTTCTATTTTAGGGACAATCCCTCAACGGTCGATCCGCTGTCTCCACATGCCGACTCAGCGCCGGGTGACGTCGTGAGAGTTGAAAACTATGAATCTGGTACTCCTGACGAAGTTTTGAATCCTAAGAAGAAGATCTGGGAAAAACTTCAACCAGATTTCAAGACATCGAGCCAGGGCGTAGCCCAGTGGTCTGGAAATGACCTCGTATCTTCCAAAGGAGTTGTTGTATCACTAAAAATTCAAAACGGCGATGTACGATAGTTGAAACATTGGCTGATTCTGCTCAGGCTGGCCCGTGCACAACATAGAATTTAACTACTGCAAATAGACGACAGAATCTGCGGACAATGCAATGCCTTTCCAGAAGTGGATCATTTTACAACATCTGCTATGCCAGAAGAATCTGCATCGTTGATTTCCTACATTTTTAATGACATAGATAGTAAGTAGGTGTAGTTGGTTTCCTCTTCAATGAGTGTTTGTACGTATTGATTGACAAGATACCATTTTAGGTGATTTGGCTTGGAATATAACTTCGATTACATATAATAAAGGCGAATTGATTATACTCTCTAGTTTCATTGCGAGTACAGTAATATGTTGTTCTGCAATTTTGTAGCAAAAGAATTCAAGACAAGACTGGTTGAGCAATTCTTTCCTGTTGGACTTGAATACAAAACGATAAGAAGCTATTTGTTATTAACTAGCTTCTCCTTTGAGTTGAGCAAATGTGTTTGGGAAATAACTACGGGGATTCGGGATGATTTGTGTAAACGGTATATGGTATACTTTCAGCACATAGGAGCATGACTGAGCTAAAAACAGAATTCGGGGTTTTCCGGTGTGAACCGGGCATTACATGCATTTGATAGCTATTCTCCCCGCTAAGCCTCTTCTCTTGAACCTGCTTTTAATTCTCTCAGGCTGGCACTGATTGAAAGTGCTTCCATTAGAATAGCTGTCTCTATTTTCTTAACAGATTTAATATAAATGCTGTTCGCCAAATTAGCTATGCCCGCCACATAAACAGTTGAGACTATTATTCGACGGATCAGCTATGCGTAGAAATCAACAACACCCTCGTGGGGGAGCTGGCGGAAGTGGAGCACCCAGTCAAGACTCACCTCCATTGGGTAAGTATACCACAACTTTAAAGCACCAGATTATATTTATTGATTGACTTGAATTTGGACTTATTGCAATTAATATTTTTGCAGAGACTGTGGTCGCGAGGTTGGAAACAACATCACGCCTTTTGCATGCTGTTGGCAGGAATTCGAATACAACCCGTCCCGATGAGATTTACGAGGAAATCGGAATTCTGACACAGGACTTGACGCGTGTCGGTCTGCATCTAGAAGCAGCATATCCGGGTGAAAACAATTACATTATTATGATCAAAATTAGTTTTAATTGAATACTTAAAAAAGCAGACCAATTTCGTTTAATTAAACTAATGTGAGTTGAATCCGTAAGGTAATTTAAAATTTGGTTCTTTCTTCTATTAGTGCTAATGCTAATGAATTTCCCCATTTAGATGTTTTGGACCGAGTAATTTCTTCAATGCGTGATGCTTCCGCCCGTAAGTTTATCCGTAGTCCGTAGTTGACATAAACATGTCTACACCTACATTACAATTACACTTTGTATATTAGATGTAGACTGGAATTTATTCCAAATAGTACTTTTGTTCAAGTTGAAGTTGCTCCTTGGTTATTCAAAATTCAAATATTGCTTAATTTGGGCATATTTCAATTTCAGATCCTTCGCTTCCACCATCACTTCGCCTTGGTATATTCCAGTTGGTGGAACTTCGAGCAGCCAAATGGAACTTACCAACTGACACAACGCAGTACTATCGACAACGACGCCATATCAATGCTGTATGTGAAGCGCCACCATATAGGAATTTTTTAAAGAAATTGCAAATGCTTAAATTAAGGTATCTTGATTTCAGGACGGAAACGGAATTGACTTAGAAGATAGCACTAGCAATTCAGCCACTTGCTCAGCTGTGGGTCGTGGTACAAGTCCTGCCTTAACGCTCACCACACCCACCCCGCCAACACCAGGTGGGGAGACTAAAACCTTTCGACAGGAGATTTTGATAAAAAATGCAGATTCCGGGAAAGGTAGGTGCTACAGCTATCAATGCTTTATCCATACTTTTTTGAAAGCAAACGGAATAGACGTGCCAATTATGGTCTGTCCGACACAATACAATAAACATGTTAATACGATGATGGTCGAGACTGACTTATACAGTGATGGGCGTTCGTGGTCGGAGGGTGCACTTGATTGAAGCTCTCAGCGATACCATCATAAGTTTCGAAAAAGGTGTTTCCAATGAATTTTTGTTTGTTACACTAATCTGTAATCATAAATCATAACCGTATTACAGTTGTACAGTAGTTGCCTGGTTTTGCAGATTGCAGAGTATTTTACTCACCACCACCGCCAGTAACGCTAACATGCACTTTTGTATCAAATCGCAGTTTTATTCTACTAATTAAATCCAAAAAATTCTAAAGAACTGCGGATTACTGCTATGGGTTGGGTACCGGGTACCAATTTGACGTAGAGCCTGAATTGATTGCGAGCACCGGCGAATGCGTGAACCGTGTTACGGCTGAAATTGAACTGTTTAATACAATAGTAAATGTCGTTGACCCCTTTTGAGCTTGAGATTTGACTGGTAGATGGTATTTAATGGTACTCGTATTGGATTCTAATAAACATTCCTTGTAATACAGTGAGCGTCACAGCTAAGGAACGAGTTTTGTCGATCAACGGGTATTCTCACCAATCAATCAAGTACGACTACTTACTACTTTCTGTAATTTCAAATTGCAAGTCTGACAAAATGCTGAAATTCTTAATCTGGTACACTATTCTAGCATGGCGAAACAACTAATTCAAGATACAATCGCACGAAACGCTTCCCCAGTATTTGAAGAGATAAGCACAGAGATCGGGGATTCAATTCCATTGACTAACAGTGTGGAGACTGCTGGAAGGGATTTGGAGCTTCTTTCCTTCGTTTCGAAACCTGAAGAAGTGTCCCAGTTCAGTTACTCGGTTCATCTTGGTGATGAAGTTATCAAAATAATAGGAAACAATCTTCATTTCGTTCAGGTAACTTTCCCAAAGCACTCGCCCAAAATGACTATTTCTTTGACGTTAATCGTAACATCACCCCGCCACCTTGTTTTGTTCACACAGGAAGCTAAGCTGACACTTGATGAATATTTTTGCCAAAAATATCCAGAGCTTTTCTATCTTTCAAACACTGTTGATCCAAATGAGATCGTGCCAATAGGTAACCACAACGTAAGTTCTAATTCTGATGCTCAAACAATGCAATTTTTGATGAGTATTAAATAACAGGACGCTGGAAGTACGACCGTGAAACGCTGATGCGTTACGGAGCCCTAAGCAATTCTTCTGCACCAGACTTCTCTCATCTTGACTCTTCCGTCAGGGACAATATTATTCTAAAAGTGGGTATTTAAATAAATGCTTTATTCTACATACATACTGTGGCAGTTTTTAAAAGTAAAACATACAAATTGACGGTTTATCTTAGAAACGGCGGTGTTTAAATCCGGATCTTCTTGCCGGACTTTCTTCCAAAGCCAATGCTGACTCTTCTACTTCCTAGAACGGTGTTTCTTAAACTACATAATAGCCAATACGACAAATTGTTGACAGAAACTTTAAAAGTATCGGAGATCGGAATTATCTATGCATTTTATCAAGTGCCAGAGTTCAACATATAAATGTATTTATTCTGAACTTGCTAAACAAATGATAATAACTAATCCGCTTTAAATGTCATAATAAATGTGGGTATTAGCTTTGATTTGATTGCATTTAGTTAGGGCTTTTGGTAAACGCATTCTCGGATTACCCTCTTGCCCTTACTTTCTAAAACTTTCACTAACTTTCACTACAAATATGTATAAATGCACATGCACAATCTACCCAGCGATGATATTATTGTTAAATACATTTTGAAATCGGTAATTAATTATAACTTAATTACAGTGTAATAAAATACAGTCCAGTCCAGAGCGTACATAAACACACAACATGTATAGTACGAAGAATTAATTTACGATGTTTTTAAACTGTGAATTCGCCTGACGGAGAGATTTGCAGGAGTAATGCTACGCAAACTTTCAATTTTTTTAAATAAAATTATAAAATCTAGTGCTGGACTTAAGTTTAAGTTATGCTTGCAATTCCTAACTTGAGATTGAGAAGACGCAGAGATCCAGACCAGGAGACCCCTATCGCTGCTATCGTTATCTGTGTTAAAATAAAACTCAATACATGCAACCTGGGCGACCGCTGCTGAATGCTGAATGCCTGAAATTATATGCTACTTTTCTAAACATTACTCATCCTAAACAACGTTAAGCTTACTGTATCACATAAATAGTTTAAACTAATATAGTAAAATATTCACAAGGCCTACGCTGGTCTGCTTGATTAGCAATTGGGTAAAATGCAGAAATTGTGGAATTGAATTTTAACATCAGGTATTATACTTTTCCTTCAATTTTAGGCAAAAAATCAAAATGAACATGATAATTTAATGATGTTTTCTTTTCACGATCTTTTTCAACCCTGATTGTGAGTTGTTAGTGAAATCGAATTCAGTATACTGTACTTTCCATTCAAAACATGCAATTTTTTAAATGATTAATTAGCAAATGGATATTGCTGTATTTCTGCTACCACTTAATTGCATAAGGTTTCTCAGAGCAAATAGTCTATTGTTTTGAAATCCCTACATAAGATCACACGCGCACGCAATCATCATCGTCCTCGGCACGCACGCCACTAGCGTTACTAAAGGTTGCGTGCTACTAGCGTGGAAATTCAGAATTTTTCTGCTCACGCGGATCAGGTTTCGGAATATCAAATACAAAACTCTGAACCCTGTTTGTTTACTACTTTCTTGCCGTTCTCTTTATTATGTATGTATGTACTGTGAATAATATTTATAACTTAAACTTTGAACTTAGTGGTATGGATTAAAGATAGAGATAGTTGAGAGTGCGTCTTAAGTTGGAAATTAGAAGTAGCCCATCAAGTCATGATCATACTCCTTCAATAGTGATCAAGTCATCGCTACATCTGTCGTCAGTCGTCAGTATCTTCAATGTTCAAGCTCAAAGAACTCGTATTCTGTCATCTCTGCCTTGCCATCACCTTTGTGACGACGGGCCTCGTTGTTGACATCGTGCAATTTCTCATGTACATCACCATCCGGCCCATTTCACCAAATATCTATCGGAAAATTAACTACTACGTCACATATACTCTCAATTCACGTAATTTTGGCTTTGCATTCGAAATAATCTTCAGTGTCATGTGTCATACTTTGTACTTACACTTACACTGTGTAGTTAGTTTCTTACCGTAATTAAATTGTGCTTACCATCAATACATCAATTACAGAGATTGTGTTCCTGGCGGAATGGTGGTCCGGGTCCAAGGTGATCTTGTATGGAGATCCTGAAATTGTGAAGACGTATTTTGGGAAGGAGCATGCACAACTTCTTTTGAATCATTGTTACGAGGTTGACTGGTTACTGGGATGGCTCATTTGTGATCGAGTCCAAATTCTTGGTGTAAGAATATACTTTCACAATATGCAATACTTTCACTGTACATCGTATTATATGTAGTTACATATTCTGAATTCTGAACACCCTTTGCCCTTAAAAAAACCTTTCTAGCGACGTATCCAATGTGAGAATTGGTTTTACGCCCTTATATTCCCGTTTTATACCTCGTGTATGTGTTGTGTATCTTAATTCTAAATATTATCACAGAATGCTAAAGTCTACGTGAAGAAAATGCTACAATGGGCACCAGTTCTTGGATGGTCGTGGAAGTTCCAGGAGGTAATATTTCTGGAGCGGAATTGGGAAAAGGACAAGAAGAACCTCGGGAAACAACTAAACCGTCTCGTCAACTATCCTTGGCCCTTCTTTGTTAGTGCAAATACAGTATTACCTTACCATACCACTACCACTACTGTTGATTTCTAATTTCAATCCAATACAGAGTAATCATTGAAACAATTAGCTAATGTAACAATTAACAATCAACATCATATAAATTGAATAACATGCAAAGCACCGTCGTCTAGCACTGACCGTACTAGTCTTGTAGATAGGTAGGTGATGGATTTGTTGATAACAAAAAGGACGAGCGCTGTATTGTTTTGCAGCTCACCATGTTTCCAGAAGGCACTCGATTTACTCCGGAGAAGCACAAGGCGAGCATGATCGTAGCACGAGAGAAAGGTTTACCCGAGTTGAAGCACCATCTTCTGCCTAGAACTCGGGGCTTTGTTGCCGGATTACCGCACCTGAAGGGCAAGGTCCCCGCCATCTACGATGTGACCGTCGCCTTTCCCAAGTAATTCGAGACTATACTTATGTATGCTCTTAGTGCTGGCTGCTGGTGTACCTTCTTTAGTGATTGTTGAATATTGATTACGCGTTAGTTACTTACTTTGATTTGCTGATGGAGTGAGTAATGTATGTATATCTGTGACTTGCAGAGATTGCGATCCAGAACCGAGTGTCTTCAGCATGTTGAACGGGAGGCCGTTGACAGCTCATTTACTAATGAGAAGAATTCCAATGCAAGATGTTCCAGATGATCCCGAAGAAGCTGCCCAGTGGCTGCATCGTTTATATCAACACAAGGTAAGTATTGCTACAGAAGCGCAAATCACATTACCAGTTGCAGCTTGCAGCAGGGGAATGTCTTCTCCTACTGTTTTTTTTTAATTCGTACCCAAAAGCGCAATTTTGTAATTGTGAATCACCACACATTGCTGTCACTCAATGATGTTCATTCACTAAACGCATGAATAGAATCAAAGTTAATTAGGAAGTAAAGTATATGCTTTAAATAGTACTAGTCACATTGAATACTAACTTAATAAAACATGTTAATCATGTTTTTCGGCTTGACTCTCTCAGAGGAAAGGTAACTGCCTTGAGGGAATAAAATTCTAAAGTCAATTAAACATAAATTTCTTGTCCAATACATATTTCCCATTTCCCTTAATCATATCATAAGTGCATATAATACATAACAATGTATTTTGAATGTCAACGTTGTTCTATTGTAAACTGGGAATAAAGGAAACTCTAAAGTCAAGCAGGATTTTCTGTGCAATGCTTAGTTACGCCAACTACTGTAATTAAATTATACATAAATGGTTCATTTGCTTTTCGGCTGACCTTCTCATTTGTTGCTCTACTGAGCTTAAATTAAATTATGAACTATGAATTAATTTTTACCCAAATACCCAAACTAAATACCTACTTTCCACAGACCAATTGTATATTTATCATTGTACAATATAAGAAACTAAGAAGTAAATTATAATTGGCTGCTATAATTTATCGTTGCCCTTCTACGCAAATTCAGTCGAAATTAGCTATTCATGTGGAGGAATTCAAAGTATTTGTCACAAAAGTATGTAATATTAACTTTGAGTTGATTTGATGAATTTATTGCATGTAATTCAAGAAGTAACAGCAAATGCACTGTGATTTCACAAAGTTTTCAGCCTTCGTCTTCAACGAAGAGTTAGGCATTGGCTCTGCAGTGCAGGCTGTCGTTTCTCTGGTTCAAGTGATACTATCCTAAACTATCGAAATACAGAACTATTTACTAGTAGTTACTGTGTTGTGCAATCGCACTACAATAATACACCGGTTGTATGACTTAGGATAAAGTGCTCGACAATTTCTTGGAAACTGGGAAGTACGATCCATTGGGAGAACTAGAAGAGTACAAGAAGTTTGAATATTTTGAATTGCCAAGAAGATACTACTCGCTCATTAACATTTGCTGCTGGGCCGCTGTCATTCTCTTCCCAGCCCTCTACTATCTTTTCAAGCTACTTACTTCGGGCTCTCTTCTCAACGTCATCATCGCAGCAAGCCTTATGGCACTTGGTAATTATAAGACTTATTTCTGTTTACTATGGTTGTTCCAGCGTACAACGTTCAATAAAAACGATTTAAAGCTCATTTCGCGTTCACTTGTGAAAATGTGCCCGACCTCGAATGCAGCAATTGTCATTTGGGCGACAAATAAACCCGAACTGTGCTGCACTAATTGCCCTTCCGATATTCAGTTTTGTAAGGTAGTTAGTCTTGAACTGCTCAAGTTATTGATGCATTTTCTAATGTCTTCTTGCAGCCTACTTGGGAATGTACAAATTGATCAATTTGACGAAGATCAGCCGATCTGCGTCCTCATATGGTGGAACGGAAGTGAGTGGGGAGACGCCCAAAAAGAAACGAGAGTAGATTTCATACGAAGTCTTTATATGAGCTAATGTAGGTGCAGCTTACTTGTTCTGTGCTATCTTGTTTCTATTATTATCTGTTAAAGTTAATATCAGGTGCATATTTAGTTATAGGAAGTCACGGTAAAGAATAGACTGTGTAATTCGGAGCTCTTTCGTTGTGTATTTAACTGTGTTACTATGATTAACTATTCCTCAATTTATTCCATGAAAGCCTTGTTAATTTTTGATGTGGAATTTCAAACCGGAAAATGATGCTGAATGGATAAGTACGGATAATGAAATCAGAGGTTGTTAGAATGGAATTTCGACAATTTGTTCTGTTATATGATACCTGTAGAACTTATTGAATTATTATACTTTATATGTATGGAAAGTGTATACATACAACAAATACATATTATATATACATATATACATATACATATATACATATTATATAGATCTCCCAATATTGAACGTTATTTACTTATTTAGAGATCTTATTTTTGGTTTTCAATAACCATATAGTTTGGTATATGTATAGGAGGGTTTTCACTCTCAGAGCTGCCAACAGAGGCCGCACCGCCGGGCCGGTAAGTTTCTCTCAACTCTCAGGCTCATCCTCCTTACATGTGTTACTACATCAGAGAAAACAGTTCCAACTCAGTCGACTTGCTGTCGACTTTCCATGTTGTGGTGCGCAAACAAATATTTAA
>JAQFYU010002143.1:0-12587 GCA_034694905.1 Ceratophysella granulata
AAATATTTGAAACATGAAAATTCAGAAACTCGGTTGAGAGTTGAAATATTTGAAACATGAAAATTCAGAAACTCGGTTGAGAGCTGAAATATTTGAAACATGGAAATGCAGAAACTCGGTTGAGAGTTGAAAATATTTGAAACATGAAAATTCAGAAACTCGGTTGAGAGTTGAAATATTTGAAACATATGGAAATGCAGAAACTCGATTGAGAGTTGAAATATTTGATACATGAAAAATCAAAAACTCGGTTGAGAGCTGAAATATTTGAAACATGAAAATTCAGAAACTCGGTTGAGAGTTGAAATATTTGAAACATGAAAATTCAGAAACTCGGTTGAGAGCTGAAATATTTGAAACATGGAAATGCAGAAACTCGGTTGAGAGTTGAAAATATTTGAAACATGAAAATTCAGAAACTCGGTTGAGAGTTGAAATATTTGAAACATATGGAAATGCAGAAACTCGATTGAGAGTTGAAATATTTGATACATGAAAAATCAAAAACTCGGTTGAGAGCTGAAATATTTGAAACATGAAAATTCAGAAACTCGGTTGAGAGCTGAAATATTTGAAACATGAAAATTCAGAAACTCGGTTGAGAGCTGAAATATTTGAAGCATGAAAATGCAGAAACTCGGTTGAGAGTTGAAATATTGTAAACTTAGCACAAATGTAAACAACCTAGTTGAAATATTAATTTAGGCAAATGTAAATAACCTGGTTGAAGTAGTAGAACTTTTGGCAAAAGCAAAATGCAAATAACTCGGTAGAAATATTAGAACTCGTTAAAGAGGGAAAATGTAAAAAAACAAACTCGGCTGTAAATTGAAATACTAGAAAATACAGGCAAATATTATAAAACTCATAGAATAAGTAGGAACTTAACGAAAATCTAAACAAATTGGCTGAAATATAAAAAATGTGTTGAAAATGCGGAAAAAAAACTCACGAAAATTCTTAAAAGTATGAATATAATATTAGTATACGTACTATATCAGAAACAGAAACTAATCAACTAGCAAGCCTTTTGCCCGCCACCGCTTCTTTCCGCCATAAAATGTTCCAAATATTTCAAAAACCTGAAGGAATATCCACATATCCCTCCAACGTCATAAAAACCAAGAGCGGAGCCCTCGGCTGACTGTAAATGTCATCCACCGCAAAAATTGAGCTCCGGGTGGTTAAAATTTTGCAGAGATCAGGTCGCCAGAATTTTGCACAAATTTCGACAACGTATCGAAGAACATAAATCGGGATTCCAAGGCTAATCAGGAAGGGCAGGCACACTATGAAAATCACAGCCAAGATAAGGATGATGGTCTGTTTGAACACACTTCTGAGCAGCTTCAGAACGGCCATGGTTTCTCGTTCCTTGGCAAAAATTCGTTTAAACTTGCGCGGAGCCTTCGTTAAGCGTCAAGCCTTAAAACCTGAATGCCAACAAAAGGCTATGTGATTCGGAAGAGGAAAAGCTACAATTTCCTTGAAGAACTAGTGAAATTTTCATACGGTAAACATGATCTATAAAAAACTTAACTGAGGTGTTGGGAAGAAGCTTAATTGAATACGGATTCAGGAAAGGTAAAGTTCCGAATCGTAAATATTAAAATTGCTCTATATTTCTCGCAATTTAAAAAATCTGCACGCGACACTTCCATTAGTTTCTATGTTTGGAAAAAAGCACTTGCCGAATTTACGGCTTAGCGTGCCATCGCCATAAAGGGCTTTTAATTTGACAAGTGCAGTTCAACCTTTTGTAAGGACAATGACAATGTTTAGAAGATTCCTTGTGAAACGCTTACATTGAAATTGCGTGATGCTGACAGTTTTCTCATCATGAACTCAATTATAATGTAGATTGCATGGTGTCGCAAAAAAGATGAGAACTTGGTGATTTTTGCAGGAAGTATAGTAAAGACGTCTCCGTTTTATGCTTAATTCAAATTCGCCACATATGAAGAGTTACCTGATTTTTCTTAATGATTAAGTATTAAAATATAGAATGAAGTCAATCAGTCTGGCGTCATGCAGATTTTAGAATTTAGCATAGAAACACAGGTACTTAACACATTTTTATTAGTTTTATTTCATTTTAAATTCAATTATTAAATTCTAGTTATATTATCTTCATAAAATAATTTATTGCATTGACTTGTCATTTTAAAAGTTCACAGATTGAAAAATTCACTGGACCGACATCACGGGCCGATTTTGAAGAGTTTAACGCTTGACCGCTTCTTTGGATGAAATGAAGAGCAGAGTGCTGCATTAATGGTCAAATTTTTGAAATCGGTTTTGAACTTAAACTTAGTTGGATTTGACCCCATTTCCATTGGCAACACTTCCGTTTTTGCCCGGAACATGACGTTCAATATCGACCCTGAAGAGACCTTCTTCCAAATATTTGGTGATGGCAGCAGGCAAAAGGGTACTGAAATTGAATGGTGAACAGTGTGTCCTTAAAATTTTGAGTTACTCGAGTTTGATAAAATTCTGAATAAAATAATGAAAATTTACCGGAGAAAAGTGAGTATCACGACTGCAGGAGGAAGGCATAAATGTTCATAATTTTGACGGAATCCGTCCACGGTCTTTTGAGCAATGTACTCGGGTGTCAGGATTGGCGCTACATCTGCAAATCTAGTTTTTGGAGATAAATAAAGATTTTTAATAAAGCAAAGTCTAAAGGGTAAATTCTATATTCGAAATATTGCGCGCTAAGAGCATACATCGGCAAATTCAACTCAACTCAACTTTAAACTCAACTTAAATGCTTCCAAACATATTCCAACTCAACTCAACTCTACTCAAATTTCAATTCAATTTAAATTCCAACTCAACTCAACTCTACTCAAAATTTCAATTCAATTTAAATTCCAACTCAACTCAACTCCACTCAAATTTCAATTCAATTTAAATTCCAACTCAACTCAACTTCACTCAAATTTCAATTCAATTTAAATTCCAACTCAAAGCAAATTCTTTCATTCAAATTCCAACTGAACTCAACTCTACTCCAATTTCAATTCAACTTAAATTCCAACTCAACTCAATCTACTCAAATATCAATTCAATTTAAATTCCAAGTCAACTCAATCTACTCCAATTTCAATTCAACTTAAATTCCAACTCAACTCAATCTACTCAAATATCAATTCAATTTAAATTCCAAGTCAACTCAATTCTACTCAAATTTCAATTCAATTTAAATTCCAACTCAAATCAAATTCTTTCATTCAAATTCCAACTGAACTCAACTCTACTCCAATTTCAATTCAATTTAAATTCCAACTCAACTCAACTCTACGCGGATTATTTCAAATCAAATTCCAACTCAACTCAACTCTACTCAAATATTCCAACTCAACTTAACTCAACTCAAATTCCAACCAAACTCAACTCTACTCAAAACAATTCAAATGCAAATTCAAACTCAACTCAACTTTAGAACTTGGATTCTAAATCCAATTCAACTCAACACAACTCAAAATATACCAAAATGAGTTGAGTTGAATTTGACGATGTTTGGCTGAGAATACAGTTTAACCGTTTGACCCCAGATCAACCGTTCGAGCTAGGGTCACGTTTGACACGGCGTTGGAAAGCTGACATTCTGCAGAATTTTCATATTTTCTTTGCATTCTTTGTTTTATTTGACCATTCGCCACCGACAACGGACCCTTGATGTAAAGCAGCTTCAGCGCCATATTTCAAACCAAACACAATCCCTTTAACCCAAAACCATATTATGTACATACTTGGGTTTAAATGTGAATCCATCCAGGAGTCGTGTCTGGACAAAAATTGGGTACACAGTAGTAAAATGAATATTGGACTTGGTTCCAGTGGTATTGAATCCAATTTCCTGTTTCAAAGACTCGATGAATCCATGAACCGCATGCTTGGAAGCAGCATAGGTCGTAATGTCTCGACAAGGACATAAAGAAGACATGCTCGCAGTCGTCACAATGTGACCATGATTATTGGCTAACATTGATGGCAGAAATTCCCGAATAATCCAGAAATGGGAGAAGATATTAACTTGAAACGTTTTTTCAACTTGTTCAGGAAGAAGTTCCATAAACGGTCCGTTCGGTGCAATCCCCGCATTGTTAATTATGATCGTGACGTCACCAACGACTTCTCGTACCTGCAAATTTACGAATTTGGGAATTCTCAATTCGCTCTGTGTTTCTGTGTTCATTTAATTCTGTACCCTTTCGGATGCTTTTTGAATAGCTTCACGGTCAGAGATGTCCACAGTGTAACCAATGGCCTTGGCACCCTTCTTCTTCAATTCCGCAACTGTCTCGTTATTCGCATCTTGTTCATTATCCCAGCAAATTAGCGTAGCTCCAACATTGGCCAATTGAAATGCAATTTGCTTGCCAATTCCGTTTCCAGCTCCAGTGAGCTAAAACACCATTTGAAAACTAGATTAAATCTTTTAATTTTAATTTATTTAACAACAGATTTTTGAATTCTTATCTCGATTTACCAGAATGACCTCCCCTTCAAGTGACTTCAAAGGCCTGGGCACGAAAAGCCGCAACACTTTCTCCGCATACACGTAGAAGATGACTCCGAAAACAGACACTAATTCCCAAATAATTGCGATGAATCGCCTAAGACGCTGAAGAATTTTTTCCGCTGCCATCTTGACCTGAAGCCGGATTTAAACTACTTCTGCAAAAGTCAAATGAGAAAATAAATCTTCAGGATTCGACCAGGACGTTGGGTTTCAGTAGATCATGGTTTGCCCTGGCTACTTGACATTTCACTTGTTGAACTTTGGCAAGGAAGGATTAGATAAAGTTAGCAATTCACATTCAGTATCGGTATGCATGTGCTCATCAGGAGGATGTTCTATCGTACTGTCATTTCAAAGCTGTCCAAGTGGAGGAATTAATCATACGTACATAAATATGTATTTGGCTATTTTGGGAATACTGAAAATCCAATCCCACACACACTCATACTGAAAATCCAACATGATTTGTCCAGTCCAGTTAAGGGAAAGCCCAATTAATGGAGACAGGAACTGTGGTCTTTTTTTAATTTCTTTTTAATTTTAATTTTTTTTAATTCCTCGAAATTTGACTCCCGGAAAATTTGGTACAGGAAAACTGAAGCCTTAAATGCTTAGGGCAATGAAATTAGGCTTTATTAAAATCACACTTTCAAATTTTTGAATCCAATTTTAAGTCTTTAACCGAAAATCGAAATTTGGAAAACGAATGAAAAATTAGCACTACGTTGACTTAGCAACGCGATGATTTATAGTTGTAACAAAAGTAACTTTCTCCATTTGTTACCGGTAACGTTTCCGGTAATGTAACCGGTAATGGTACCGAAAATCATTGTTACCGGTAATAAAAAAACACTATTCCAAAATGACGGTAATTCTAACATATTTGCTTATAAACTTAAAACAATTTTTAGAAAATATTGCCGTTGCTAAGGCCATATCGTCCATGTCAACGTAATGTTAATTATTGTAATTAATTTATAACAATTAAAAAAACAATCAATCTTGAATCTGTTACACACATACTTCTTTGTATGTTTTTTTTATGCTAATTTTCTGGGCGTCAATTTTTCGAGATTCGAATTTCGTGTTATGCCGGTCCAGCGCGTTGTGGACGGCTCTGTATATCTTGACGTTCACTTTATTACCAAATTGATAGCCGCGTGCGGCTCACTTCGTGGGAAACTCTTTTAAGATTACAACAACTCAGAACCAGGAGCACTGATAATTTCATTTGACATTTAACCCATGAATCATAGCTTTAATTATCGGGAAAATTAAAGCCTGTATGCTATGCTGATTTAATCTACACTGCAAAATTTTACACGTTAAATTTGTAATTGAAAATTCGGACATACCTGTTACGTGCACATGCGGGCTAATTAACTTGATTTCCCACCGAATTTTTGGAAGCACCGGAAGCCTTTCAAAATTGAATTGATGATGGGTCTTCCAATACATGAACAATGGATCGAACAATCCGTGCGTCAGGCCAGACAACTGGGCTACTCAATGGCTAACAGCTAGCATAATGCCACTCCACTTCACAGATTTGAACAAACAATGTACCTACCTTAAAATCCCTTTGTTGAATATTACTATTTTCAAGGTCGATGTGAGATCATTCTGCATGACAAGGTTAAGTTGAACAATACACAACAAAAAATTTCATTGAAGATCAGAACTTCACACGCAGTAGATGTATGTAGTCTATTCTGTAATGCATTTTAAGTGTGGCTCTATGCCTGATGCACAAGTGGACCATGAGTCACACAATATTCTCACAATATACGAGTATTTTGCAGAATATCAGGAATTACGAGTACGATATTAAATGTAATTATAATATCCTCTTCCCCTGGACTTGATTGGTTTGTAGAAATTGAAGAACATGGTCATTCAACCATTGAACTTGTGTACAGAGGGCTTAATTATGCAGTCCACATCGACATTGTACTTAGGCTCGGTTAAATTGAAATAATGACAGAGAAACGGAATTTTAATTCATGTTTTTATACAAACAACCTTGATCAGGGGTTGGCGATGAGTATTTGCATTTCGTATACCGACTGAGGTCTGAATACAAAATGGTACATAGTCAGCTCAGTAGATTAATTATAATTAATTGCAGCTTTGGATAATGCATTATAATCTAATTATATGTTTATAAGATTAGAGACAGGGTTTACTGAACAAAATGTGTGACACAATTGGGATTGGGTGCATTACAGATTACAGAACTGGATTTTGCCATTCATCTAATTTCTGAAAAGCTAAACTAATGCACAATTATATTATAACTTCTCAGATAAATTTGGAGAGACTTGCCGTAAGTAGTTGGCTAAGTGTAGTGTGTAGTATCAAAATTTTGAAAAATTCTCGAATTCATTTCATATTGGATAAACTGTTACTTCTATGATCGAAATCGAAATTCATTGGTTTATCAAAAACAAATGGTAAAATTATGATTTCTCAAGTTAATTTTGACCTATGTTGTCCTGCTTTAAAATTGAATAGTAATAATGATAAAATCAATGATATTTTTACTTTTTGCGAGGGCTGTCTGATAAGTTTTTTGGGCTTCAAATTATATTGAGAATCTTCCATGCCAATGAATTTTTACCCATTAATGCTAATGGTCAAATCAAATCATAATTTTTTCAGTTACTACCGGCATTTCTGCATACTTTAAAAATTGAATGTGCTAAAGTGAGTGAGCATGCTAAACGAGGGCTGTCTGAAAAGCTTCTTAGACATGGAATTTATATTGTGATTCATCCATCTCCATACATGCCAGTAAATTGTTACCAAAGAATATGGTCGAACATGGATTTTTCAAGTTAATTTGGACGCACGAGTATATTTTCTGGCTCTAAGAATGTAATTTGCTAAAATCAATGATTTTAGTCAAACAAGGGCTGTCGAACAACTTTTTTGGGCTTCAAACTATATTGAGAACCTTCAGGCCAATGAATTTTTACCAATTAATAGGAAATTGAGTTATAAGTTTTCAGTTTGATGCTGTGTTTCCTCCTTTAAAAGTTGAAAATATATGCAAAAGTAAGTATTCTAAACGAGGGGTGTCTAATATGTTCTGTGCGCTTAAAATTATTTCTTTCATGCCAATGAATTTTGACTGCTCCAGAATCATTTTCTGTGATGTTAATATCATAAACAATCATTTTATTTATCATCATTTTCAATAAATACTGAAAAATGGTTAATAAATACTACTCGGGTTTAGTACAAAGTTAAAATAATAAGTATTAGAAGGTGTACTAAAATTAATGGTAAAAATGCATAAGTATTATATGGTAATTACTTGAACATAAATGGTATTTGCATAGATTCTGCTTAAAGACGCATCACCTCCATGACTGTACGAAAAACTGTTGTGCTTGACTAATGGATTCAGTAAACTTGACTCCTTTCCCTTTGGGATTACGTAATGTACTCAGTCGACAGCAGAATCTTACTGCAGATGAGAAATTGAGCTCCTGCATTAAATTCTGTTAATGACATCGGCGAAAACGCAATTTATTGGGTATCAGCTCCAGTTGACCATATAATCCTGGTTGTGGCAGCACAACAGCTTGTCCAGCTTCAGGTGGTGATGTGCGAATTCATCACAGATTAAAGGACGCCATCTGTAAATTAACCAAATTAACATAATTAATAATTAGGATTTTCAAGAGGGCTGTTCCATAATTAAAAATTAGGGATATCACGAGGGCTGTCCCATAAATTTTGTCATAGTAATTAATAATTAGGATTTCGGACGAGGGCTGTTCAATAAATTCCATCTTAAACTAATGTATTGACTTACCATATTCAAATGGTGTCCATTCAATGCCTTAAACACGTACGATAAATCGTAAAATGTTAAGAGGCGTTGTGATGATCACAAAACAAGGGAATAGAAGCACAATGGCAACTGTGGTCACGACGTTGGCAACTGTGGTGGTCACTCCAGCCATTTGACGTTGTAGTTTGAAATTAAGTTTTCTTTGACACAAGGTTTTTAATTCAGAAATCGAAATCAGGCACTGCAGGCTTGATAATATATTTCTTTTATTGATTGGTGATTGACTTTTTTGTTTAAGGTGGGTATTTGGTAAATGTTTCTCGTTTCAGCTCTTCCTTGTGAATGTACCCAGTTTGGAATATATAGCTGGCCTAAATACTCGATCTCATCTTCAAAGCCTCCACGAGGCCTCGGCCCACGCAGAAGATCAAACAATCTGTTATTCTGTACAAGAACCCTCCCAAGAGGTGCTTGAACTACTGCGTATTATATTTTATGCACTCAAATGTGGGTTAGAAACATATAGCTCAATGCAGAAAGGGGTTTGATATATTTTTTGGCAAAGTTTTTATGACTGGAATTTTTGCTCCAGACCCAGACTCACTGCGTAGTATGTTGTTTATGCTTCCGATCGTACGAAGATCCTAGTCAGGATTTAGCCAATCCGAAGGCTGTGTGGCCCGACACACGCCTTCATTTGGCTAGTGACGTAAACTTGTTATTCGCAATAGCGGCTAGCAGCCTTGGCAAGGCCATAAAGATAAACAGCGTGTGTGGAAATGTAGAATTTTGGTTGAATGAACATAACAGACCCGAAAATAACCTTACATAACATTTCTGCTGGCACTACTGGCTCACACTTGCGTGACATAATGCAGAATTAGCACATGTATGCGGTTTACAGTGTACAACGTACTATCTGTACCACACGAGGCAGGAGGAATCCAATTTGCATTTTTCTGAGGCTTATTGTTTTGCTTATTGCGCACTTGTTCTAGCACTCAGTTCTAATGGCATGAATAAGAGTCAATATTCGCCTTTGCATGTGTTTTTGCAAGCACGTGCTTCGCGGTTTGTAATTCCTGTTACGCAAATATTATTCGCATATTTATATTTGCCTAAAATTTTAGTCAAAATATTTTATTCAAGATGCGTCAACTTGCAAGGGAGCGATAGTACCAGTCTTCAGTTCTTGACATTAAATTTGAACGGCGTTTTTACTAAAAATTATTAAGCAGAAAAGATAGACATGTTTCAGCTTCTTTAAAATTAGCCTACAGGTTTAATTGTGAATGCATAATCGATAAATTTTATTTTCTTTCGCTTACCATATCTTTTTTTTCTTTTTTTTTAAAGTTGCAAATATTCCAACTATTAACTTTGGAGCATTTATTGATTCTTCATTGATTCTTCCACTTAAAAATATACAAACATGGAAATTACCATATCTTAATTTAAAACACAAATAAATAACTCACAATATATAATTGGTGACAACAGAGACAATACAGGTGATCGGGAGGTTACAACGCTAATAAATCATTTTGTACTGTTGAGATACAGTAAAAGTAAACTACACCTAATTTTTCTTATCCCAAGTTTCTTTAATAAAATCCGACCCAATTTCTCCAATGGCAATGCAAACTGCTTGAATATTTGAACTAATGATTTGTGGCTGAATGGATGCATCAATTACTCGGAGATTAGGAACTCCAATCACTTTGAGCCTGGAGTCAACTACTGCAGAAGGGTCATCCCTCCTTCCCATGCTGCAAGTACCGGACGGATGAAATACTGAGATGCTGTAATGCTTGAGATAGCAATCCCAGTAGGCATCACTTCGATATTCTTGAGCACGGCAACTTGGAAATACAGTTGAGCTCAATTTAGCTCCAATAGATTTAAATGCTTCCGTTTTCTCAACTAGGTCAAGAGCTTTCTTCATTCCTGAAAATTTAATGGAGGAGTTTATTTATTTAGTGTAACTTTGACAATATTTCACATTATCTTCATCCTAATAACGGTTAAACTTTTGGCATTTAAATCAGTAACTACTTATAAATTAAATTGAAGTATTGAACGGCACATTAGGATTTATTTATCATACCTTCCAAAATAATCTTAGAATCATCCGGATGGTCAAAATAGTTAGGGTCAATGAGCGGTGGAGTTCTGTAATCCTTACTGGCCAATTGAATCTGACCTCTTGATTTTGGTCGGCTTATAATTGACCTAAAATTAGCAAATTAAATTGAATTTCAAGTGAATCAGTCGTTCTACAGATGCTTAAGGTCATTGCTTTGACTTGAAATATGCGCCTAACTGCAGTATGCATATGTATACAGCATGCCAAACGATTTTTGACCCTTGACCACTCCTTATGGGTCAATCACCAATATTAAAGCGATACCTCAGTAAACAATTAATGTAATTTATAATTTAGCTACAACGCAGTTGCATTGGCTGAGATACATTTGAAGTACGTGGCTTTCTGCAGCAAGAACCAGGCTACCACAATTTTGACCCCACGGCATGACCCATTCTCAGCAATACCATTACAATATAACACACGCTAGGTGAGAAAATTCTATGCAATGCAAGCACGAGAAGCTTGAATGGTGATTTAACCCATGCCATGAGACAAAGCACCACATTCAAAGAAACTAAAGGTCAAGCTGTTGACCGTTGACCTAGAATGAAGGGTCAAAGCATGCTCGGACAACGGCTGCGATTGCGCGCATTATTTCAGATTCAGTTATGAGCCTTAAAGAACATTAAACCACGCACATGATATGAAACGAGTCCTTCCCCGCCACAGGTCGGTAGTACTGCTCAGCCACATCTTCCCTGAGATGAAAGAGGTTTGACAGAAATTGAGGCCCCTGTTGATGCAGTGGAAGACCCATCAAAATGAGCTGAATATCCGGCCATATTCTAAATTCTTCAGGATTATTTATTTGTGCAGAATGATTGGAAAGAATGAAGCCGAGTGCTTCCACGCCAGAGACACTCAGAGGCCCAGTTCCAGTTCGGAAGTAATTAATCAGGTTTGTTGGGTCCGTGTCACGGTCAAAAATGAATGTCAGTTTCTTGTCAATTGTAAATGGGCCTACAAAGCCGACGACGTGATCCTGTAAGTTCTGACCTACCGGCAGGTCCAGGATTGGTGGAATCTGATATGAGAATGTACAATAACAAGATTTTTAATGAATATTTTCCGATCAGGTTAGAATGTTTTTGTAAATTCAAAATTTGGGAATTAAGTTACGCCTATTGATTGTAGATGAGCCTTTGGCCCAATGCCTGAAAGCATCAGGATTTTCGGAGTTCCAATTGTTCCAGCACTCAGAATTATTTCTTTGTTTGCTTTCACAGCATGAAGCTGTCCATGACGCTCGAACTCGACACCGTAGGCAAAATTGTTTGATCCTTTTAATAATACCTGCAATTATCTACAACTATTAGATTGAATGATCTGACCTGTTTATACATGAATACCGTAGGAGAATCGATAAAATCAAAAGCTGCGACTCCAAAAACCGGAAATCAAAAACCTTGAGTGAAAAGCGCGAAACAACAATATGTTGTATTTTTGTAGTTTTGTTTCGCGCTTTTTGGAGACGCGGTTTTTGATTTTGCGATTTTTGGGTGGACCCTATCAATACATACCCGAGTGACAAACGCATATTTGTAGATGGTGAGCCGATCCTTCCGAGATTCCCTAATTTTCTCTAAATAGGCGTTATAAGCGCTCCAACGTCGGCCATTTTTGGACGTGAATTGAAAAGTGGAAAATCCTAAAAACATTAACAATTTAACTATATTATAACTTAATAATCATTTTTTAAATAATGTTTTATGTAGGCTATGAATTGGCACACGGCTTAATTTTGGTCACCTTCATCATATGCTCCATTCAAGTCAAGTTCCGGGTATCCCAGTTCTGCAGCCGCCTTGAGAAAATAAGGTGCCAAGGGTCTATGACTGGCTGGTTCAACATACACTTCTCCACCGAATCCGTGGTACTTTCCTAAAATTATGAATTAAGTCTTGTTTTTGTTTTTTGCTATTTTTACCTATTGTAATTAACTTACAGAATTTAAACGTCAACTCATTTTGATTTACAAATGTAATGTAATTTTTACTGCTTCATATAAATTAGATGACGACCACCTCGAAAAGTGTTGGGACAATATTGTTCGAGTCACCTGTTTCGTTCGTAATTTCTGATCCATGAAAATCTTCAGATTT
>JAQFYU010002144.1:0-12587 GCA_034694905.1 Ceratophysella granulata
TAGGTGACTTTAAACATAAGCCTAATTTAAGCTATGTACAACTCTTTACTGCTACTGGTCGAGTATAGTATCCCTTACGTTAACTAATCATTTTTTCAGTGAACTAATGGAATGGCTTCATTCCACTGGTCAAACTCTGTCGAAAGCAGCCCCTTCTGAAACCGCTCCGGCAAATGTCGTCCAAAGGCTCATCAAAACAGTTCAAGAAGATTTCGCCTCAAGAAAGGCAGTACGTAACTACTCTACAAATACTTCTAATAGTACATATGGCCAAACGGCTTCAATCATTTAATTCTGTCCGGCTACAATTTCAATTCAATGATCCATTTATTACGTATTGATAGCCACCATCCCACGGATCGCTACTCGCCGCACAGTTGAGCATGGAACCCGAAACCAAGTTCGACTATACGGAGATAGTGCCAGAATTACGTTCGGATATTCAAAATGCTATTCGTGAACTATTGTTTGAATTGGAATCCAGGTAGCAACAATTAATCAAGGTTGTTCTTTGCATGGGAAATATCGTAAATTGTAGAAAACATACCATTAGTCTATTGTCTGTGTTATTAATTTCTCTTGATTTGAATTGGCTTAAGGCGGATGTGGAAGATTGTGGAGCAATTGGGCGAATATGATGTTTAACAGTGATATATTGTGTGAGGTTGGGTCATGTCCGTGGGTTGGGTAGAGGATTAACTCCGGAGGGCAATTTATTCAACGGGGCAGTAGAGTGGGCGGATGATGCTGATTCACTTAACTTGTACACCACATAGCCCAAAGCCCAACCCAACGAAATATAACAGTAGTATACAAATTCGCCCAATTTCCACAGCTAAATGTAGAAACCCCGTTACAAAGCACGGGGTTCGAATCTTGAACTTGTAGCATTACGTTTACAAGGTTTGTTCTTCCTTTCAGTGCTTTAAATATTGCGGAAGATGCTGTGAAGCACATTCATCCAAACGAAGTCGTACTCACCCTGGGAAAATCTCGAACGGTGGAGAGTTTTTTGAAGCGAGCAGCTAAAAAGTCTCACTTTGAAGTAATAGTATCTGAGTGTGCCCCATTTTATCATGTAAACACAAGCATTCACTGTTATTGTCCTGTGTTCGTTTTCATGTGGTTATATTATAATACGTAATTTCGACTTTACAGGGCCATGAGCTTGCCAAGACATTGGCGAAGACCAAAATTCAAACAACGCTAATTACAGACACTGCAATATTCGCAATGATGTCGCGGGTGAACAAGGTGGTTATCGGTACGCACACCGTCCTGGCAAATGGTGGTCTTAAAGCCGTTGCAGGAAGTCATCTTGTGGCATTGGCTGCCAAATACTACAACGTTCCAGTAATTGTCCTCTCTCCGCTCTACAAGCTAAGTCCTGAATATCCGCAGTCAGCAGATATAAAAATTCGAAACCGGTTTGTGTCTCCCGAATCCTTGGTTGAGTACGCCGAAAGTGTGCACGTTGAGAAGACGCAAATCTACAATCCTGTCTTCGACTACGTGCCGCCTGAACTCATCTCACTGTTTATATTTAACACGTAAGTTTATGATGACACAATCAATCGTGTGATGGGTGGTGTGAGGCCAGGTCATGCTAGAATTGCAATACCTAATTGTATTTTGCAGGGGGAGTCATGCGCCGTCGTATATCTACAGACTTCTTCATGAAACATACCCTCCTATAAATGACGAACCAGCAGTCCTAGTAGCGACAGGTACACAATAGTAAGAACAATACGATATTTCTTCTCCCATGTTTAAACTTTATTGATGATGTCCAGAACATTAAATTGAGATGTTGAAGCAAGTTCATCTTTGAAATTATTCGAAACAGAAGTAAAAAATAGAGATCTCATTGTAGCTCAAATCTCCCGAACAAGGGTTCCAGTTCACTGGGTGTATGTGCAGTACTTTAGGATCGCCTCAGAAACTAGCCTCAAGCTTTTCGCGTTGTTGAATCGTTCAGTCAAGTAGAATAGCTTCTTGAAGTGAGTTGCCTCGTTCGCATAAGATTTAACGATTCCGATGTTCCCCATGGCCATCAGAAAATTCCGAATGGTATCATTGTTTATCATTTCTGGAAAACGAAATACACTTGAATCCAAGTATGAAACCCAATCAGCATCAACTGATATTGCGCACGGTTCAAAAGTGAAGATTCCGAAACCCTAAACTAGAATATTCTGAATTGCCTAGCGTGCCCGTCGCGCTTTGAAGGCTAGTGCAAGTAGCCGATTTTAGCATTGGAGGCCCAGACCTCGGGAAAACGGCAATTTGTCTAATATGTAGTACTCCTGTTGGTTACATCTGCTAAAGCATAAAAACTGGCTATATGAGTCCATGCACATGCACAGCCTGACTAGGCACTTGCCTGATTTTGCTCAATACGGAATTTTCAAATACATCCTGTCTCAAAGTATAATTTAGTTTAGTAGTAGTTGGTGGAAATGTGTAGACATCATCCCAACCTACCACAGCTTAAGAAGTTGGGCACAAGTTCTTCGGATCCCATGTATATTTTCTGACGAAGTTCCAGATCTTCTACTCCCATGAACTCCGCATCCTCAAGAGGAGAAATTAAGGCCATCAGCTGTAGACTGGCAGATCCGTAAAATTCCAGATATGGAGTGACAAGATCTCGATATAGTTGAAGCTTCTTGATAGCACGAGCAGTCATAATAACGTCAATACGCTGGACAATGGTCACCATTTCAGGTAAATTCGCACCGATGTCGGCATTAAAGTCATGTTCGTTACAAACTTTTTTCTGTACAGAATAATTTGATAGTTGATTCCAAATGCGGACTAGGCGAACTGACATCTTTCAATCTCATAGAATCTGTAAATACATGTGGTACTTACTAATTTAAATCGGAGCAGTCCGTGGTCCTTCATTAGTTCTATTGCATCAGTGACTGCAGCCAAAGTGGTCATGCAGGGCGGATGGAGGATAAATTCCGTCTTCAAGATTTCACATACCTCCAGTGCACGACTGGTGAGAGCCGATTGCTGAACAGAGTTTGTGAACTTCTCAGTATTGAGCGCGAGAACCGAAGGATGTAGCATCGAGAATATTGCTGCAGCTAAATTCGGCAGAAGGGAAACACTTTACTTTAGTCATATGTAGTAGTACGATGGCGATCGCATACTAAGCAAAGAAAAACCTTTGGTACAGGTCAGTATCAGTACAGGTCTAGTATCGTGAAGATAGCACACTAGACCTGTACCGCGTTTTCAGCCGACTTGTCGTTCGGAAAGAATATATTCCTAAATAAGACCGACAATTGAGATAAATACTCCCAAACTCAGGTAAACCAAAATCACCAACCTATTGCACCTTCTAGCACCATCAACGACGTCACATGATTTGAGTAGTAGAGTAGCTTGACCAGGCTTTTCTTCTCATTGATTGGCTTGATAAACTGTTCTCCTTCCAGAGTTTCAACGGACACCAAACTAGGTCCCAAGAGCACAACCTGAAAAATGGTAGTTTATAAATAGATTCATATTTCCTTTTTCATATTGTGAGCATCCATAGTTCTTGTAATGCAAAATTAGCGGTAGTTCTCACAGCATTCCGCAACACGGATTTCATGTCACCCGAGAAGCCCAAATCACGCTTGTAAATATCTCGAACTTCATCTCTGAGCAACTCCATTTCTTGTAGCAACAAGCCGTGAGCCACTCCAGTGCGGAATTTGTTGAGTAGCAAGAAGGAAAGCAGGTGGGTGGACATTATGACGGTGCTGTTATTTGCATCTACCAAACGAAGTAACATTATGTTTGTTTGTATACCATCTTCTTGATCTACTGATTAATGCTTCAGCGAGAATGGGAGCACTTCGTGCTCTCTTCGTGAAATACAATCCTGAAGTTCTCAAGTCCTGCACTGACGCTCTACTCTTAAACTGGGCAGGAATGAATTGGTTTCTCCCAAGAGAGATGCAAATTCGCATCTCTCTGGTTTCTCTTCACCTTCACCACCTCATACTCAATTCGTCCTTGTCTCGCCGGACTATTGGCAGTATTGTCCTTGGCTCGTCCATATTGACCTACACTTACTTAAACAATAGGGCTTACGGCTTACCGAATAGGGCGTGATGCAGCAGTGCATCAACTTCGGACGATGAGTTCACCGACTCGAGATAGTCAGTCTCCCCGTGCACTGAAGAAAGCGAAGGTATGGATCCATTTTTCTCAAGCCAATCGCACTCGGCGCCTGGAACAGTTGTGCAAGCACCATTTGAAACTGGCAAAACCCATTCAGGATTGGTATTGTAGGGAATCTCCTCATTCATGTTTGAGTGCCAAGTAGACGGCTGAAACTCCTACAAACATCCACAAACCGCCACCGCAACATTTACCATGAATTAGCAAGGGCTGTCATATCACTAGTTTATAAATGAAGAACTTAGAACTGACCCGTAAACGGAATGGCTGGCTGAAGGAAACTCGGGCAATTCCTCTCGGTTTATTCAGACAGTTCCACAAGAATGACCACGACCGTGACATAAACGCTCCAGTTGGACTGTGAACTTTGTAGTCATCCAGTATACCTTCCTCTGGCAAGATGTCATAGTTCACGCTCACAGGTATAATATAGGCGTCCTCGATCTCCTTTCCTTTGTACAAGCCCAGCAGTACATTGAACAATTCGCCTGTACATTCGAAGGAAACCATGTACGTACAATAAATATGAGTGTCTTCGTTTCACGATGAACCAATTTCCAATTCCAGTCAACGCGTATCTCGCAGCTTAAAATTGTGAAATGAAACTAATTTGCGTAGAAGTATTTACTGTTTCATATTTGAATTTCTTATGAGTGGTAGAACTCAATATTCTATTCTATGTATGTTATCAAAGTGTTTTGAAGTTGTGTTTGCCTCTGCGAAGCATGTTCAATCATAGCCCCATAATTTTCTTGTAAATCTTTTCGTGACAGAAAGTCAGGGTCAAGACAAGTCGCGATCACAAATCAAAATCACAAACAACGCGCTTCACACGCTTCCGATTTTTAGAAATCTCAATAAATAGAACTTATTCTAGAGTCCATCTTATTCACTCCTCACTGAGATTTCCTTGCCTCTTCACGGCCATAAATTATTTCGCGGACTTGAATTGTATGTGATTAACTAATTACTGCACTTACTTCCCAGAGCACAAGAGGATGATTTTCCTGTTCGAGCGCGATGTGGCTCTACGGAAAACATCAAACTATTTCCAGCTTTTATTAAAACAGCGAAATACGTAAATACTGCAGCGCTGATTCCAGGAGTTTGGTAGCCGTACACTGCGCCAACTCGACTTCCACGATGCCCGACTCCTCCAAACAGTTTGGCTACAGAACTATATTATGAATAGTGGAAAATGGAGTTAGATTAGTGTGGTGAGGGTGGGAGACTCAACCAACAACATTGAGCTGCAGCTCAATTATTCCTGGCCGAATTTCCCAATATCGTTTTCTCAGGAATGGTTCGTGAAAATTGATGCACTTCACCCCATACGAATCCAAGGCTTCAGTAAAGTTTCATATGATATGTATATCATACATTAGCAATTAATTCAAATTACCCAAGGAGCGACCTCTGCATCAGACTATGTGATGCTAAGAAGGAGGGTGGGCGTAAGCCAGACTCAAGCAGTGTCCAGCAGATGATGAAAGAGTCCAGATGACTTCGATGGAGAGGAACAAACAAAACCGGTAACCCTGTTTGGATAGCAGATTTCACGAGATTCAGTTCACCTCTGTGCACGGCAATGACCTCAAAAAATAAGGAAAGAAGCTTTCCGGTGATCCAGCCTCCCAACCTGTATAAATGTTAGTTGTGTATTTGTATAGGCACAAACGCAGCGCTGGTTTACTCAGTCAATATGATTCAATTCAAGCCGTCCGCCGTCAAGTGGGCGCCGTTAAGTGGGCGCCGTCAAGTGGGCGCCGTCAATTGGGTGCGTACCTATTTGAACGCCGTCATTTGGGCGTCGTCATTTCGGTGCCGTCATTTGGGCGCATTCAAATTTGGGTGCAGACACATTGACACATTTGGGCGCAGGTACATCTGGGCGCAGACACATTGGACTAAATATGATGTTAAAATTGCTGAACATTATGTGCGCCTTCCGATTTATGAATCTGCATAAAATGTAAATATTAATATTATATTCATAAAATGAGAACATTCCATCTCGCATTTCAAATTAGAATAAATCTGTTTGAAATCCGTGTGCAGAGCAACCACCTTGCAGGAACTCTCTTAGCTCCGAGGTTTTGTGGATAAAAAGGATTTACGTTAAATACATGGTAGGAATAATATGCAATGGTCAATTCAGGATACAGGAAGGCTCTCATTTAATGAATAAAAAATATATATATTTATATGCAGATTCACATACAGCACGTACATTGTAAACAAGTACGAGTAGATGCAGTCGCAGTCGGAAGGCGCTCATTTTGCTCAGCATTATTAATATCAATAGTTCGAATATCCTTACACCCAAATGTGCCTGCTCCCAACTAGGTATGCGCTCGAATGTGCCTGCTCCCAAATAACGGCGCCCAAATCTACTGCGCCCACTTGACGTAGAATGATTCAAGCTATATTCAAGCTATACCTCCAGAGGAAATCTGCGAACCATCCTCTAACTGATGGAATTCCAAATGAAGTCAAAAACCTTAACACAATGTGCCTCTGATCCGGAAGCAAGATTCCATCAATAGCGGTGCCTGTGTCTTCACTGGAACTCACAGCCGCCATACTAAATACTGTCTGCTCATTTCATGAAATAGAAAAATTATTTGGTTAGTACATAAATCCTTAAATAATGTATTAATCCCGACTTCAACTGATGGATGGCACATAGCTTGCAATACCTTCAACAAGGAAGAGGCTTTCATAATTTCCCCGGCCCCCACGATTCGGTATTCACCTACAAGATTGGGCAACTGCCAGAAATGCAAAAAGTGAGGCATAGTTTTGACGTAGAGCGGATGATGCTTGTTCATAGTTTCGGGACGAAAGCAGTTCCTGGTTCCTCTCAGTAAGTCGTCATTTTTTATTACAGTCTATAAAGAAATTTAAATTATTCACAATACTCAAGCAGAACAAGTCCTCGCTGTGAAGATATCGAGCGGAGTTCGGGTTCGGTTCAGATCGGAATACTGGAGTACCGGAGCTCCAACTTTTGAATGGAATTCAGTCCATTATTTGAGTGGAGTTCGGAATACCGTCGTACCAACATTTTGCCCATCAATGCCTGGAGCATATATGTAGCATATCTGCAGGCATATCTAGGTGAAGGGTGAAAGATTTTCGCGAACGAACCTGAGAGTTTTGGACGCATGATTTACAAGCCTTTGGTATTGGCCGAACTATTTCCATATCCTGTGAAGCACTTGGATCCTTTTTGTACGGAGCAATGTTACACAAATTCAGCTCCGTCTGAAAATGGAAAAGAAAGGAGTTATCGGCACCATGGTATGGTATTTCCTCTAAACGGATAACGGAAGGAATTTCGGTTACAAAAGTGAATTGATATTACATTCGAATCCGATAGTATATTACTAAAGATCATGCAGAATATTATCAAGAATCAAGAAAACGAGGTCCACCCACCCGCCCCACATGAAACCAAAACTGGCACAAGTTACCACTTAACACCATATCACTTGGTGTTAGTTTGGTATAGAATGGAATATTTTAATCTATAACAAAAGATTAGTTCGTAAGTAGAAAACCAAATCCTGTGATAACTGCATGTTCACATCACGTTGCACATACATAATTCTTTAACACCGTTATAATTACTTCCACCGCAAATTGGAAACATCCAACCTACTCGGCAAATTTTATTGGAAGTTACGACGAAGTAGACATGATTATTGACATTCAATATTCAATGTGCTTACGTTAGACATAATTTCCTCGACTCTCCCACGACGAGGAGCCCCACCTCGTCGTTTGGAGAACAGTCCTCTTGAGACCTTAACGTCCATCTTGACTTTTGCCGAATGCTGAGAACGCGTTTCTGGAAACAGAATTTGAATACTTACTAAGGTAGATTATTCACCACAATAATACAATAATAGGATTTTTATATATAAGCAGAAGTTAACCGCCTATTCTCTGCATGCAACCAGCTTAAACTCTAGCTAGTCAAATCCAGAATACACAGGCCCTTGCTCAAAATACGTGGTATGACCACGTTAGAGGTCAACCCTGTTTTGGGGCACAATGTTTCTATGAATACCTAAACAACTCCTTCCCGATCGATACTTCATGATACTTCACACATGGACGTGCAAGTACTGTAAAAATATTCACAGTGCTTCATTGTGTATCATTGGTATTTGGTATCGGTCACCAATATCATTACTTTACTTGACAAGAAAATTACTTAAACCTTAGGCTAGGCGAATGTATTAAATTTAGCCATTCGGGTCCGTCCCGTCCGGTCGGCCTTGGCCCGTCCAACTTATGCCTCGTATTGTATCCGCCAACTTAAAAATATTCTCCAGTTCCGGTTATCCGCCGGTTCCGGATCCGGTTAGGTTTAGTTTGTAGTTAGGTTGGAGGGAGGAGAGGAGCCAATCGGACAATTTCTTAACTTACCTATGACCTACGGCCGTCCGCGTCAAGTGCTAAATATTCCTGTTACTGTTTCGTGGCGCCTGACCTCAGGTCAAAATACTATTATGTAAAATAGGTTGATGCCAGTTGCTTGATTATTGGATGATTGTAGGGTAATATAAGGGATGCGATGGAGATGATTTCGCCATGCCAAAAACAATACAGCTTCGATGGAGTTTGTTGCGGTTGTGGGGATTTCAATTTCAGTATGAGTAGAAGCAGAGAAGGCTGTTGCTGTTGCTGGAGATTTTGCTCCATGGAGACGACGCACAGCAGCAGCAGCAGCAACCAGAAAGCTACATTTAGCTATTTACATATCTAACGACAGACACAGACGTCTTCTTCCTTGTCCCTGATGTTTGAACTTTGAACATAGCAAGCAGTAGTGTCAACATGTATTTAATGACACGGTTCATCAAATATCGACTACGAGCTAAACTACTAATATGCCATATGCCCTACCTAACCCCAATCACCAATGGGGCAGCCCATGATTATGTTACACCATGTAAGAAGACACCTTGCTTGTGCGTGCGTGGTATATGCTTCGTTTACCCCGTGCTCTTTGCTTACGGCTCTTATCAACTTTTCCTTACTCCTATATTCCTTTATTGATGCCACACGGTTCTTCCAACTTTCACGACAAGAAACAAAAAAACTTTCAGTTTAGTAGTCTGGCTCTTCCGGCTCTCCTTCTGCTGCTGCCTGCTGCCTGCTTGTTCGTCCCTATGCTGCCTCTTCTGCCTGGGATGATGGGATGATGGGATGGATGCAAGGATGACTTGATTGATGATACCGGAATGGACTGGACCGGAGCGGAGGAGCGAACGCGTTGGTTCATTCCGTTCGTTCCAAAATATTTTTCCCGCTCCAACTACAGGTTCAAAATTTGAAACACGTACCGGGTACAACAACCGGGCCGTGTGTGGGTGGCGCGGGAAGTTCGTATCGCTTTAGCTTTAATGCATGTACTCAACCTCACTCAACTCAATCATTGATCATCAATCATTCACAATTACAATCAAATTCAACAATCAATCCATTTACCATTCTCCATTACCAATACCGATCTTACTGTTTCTATTACGTTCGAAGGTTCGAACGAGCTTGAAACGGGAATCCATTGAAGTCAAATTTGTAATCTAATGCTAATAAATGGTGAGTTGTGGAAGAGGTATTCTGAATTCTGAAACCCTCTATCATACATCATATCATCTACATTGTCTATGTATTGTAATGTAATCCTTTGCTATTGCTGCTGGTAAGCCTAATAAAGGCTTCACTTCAATTTGGGATCAGCTTTTAACTTTTTCCCCAAATTATATCTCTAACGTATGGACGTACATTAAAACATTTTGTAACTTTTGTTCTAGAACTCAACTCACCCTTCCGGGTCAAGTGTAGTGTAAAGCGGCTAGTCGGTGTCGGGGGTCGATGGTCAATGTCGACGTGACTAGAAAATTCAAAATTGAAAAGAACAATCATTTACGCTAAACAGGTAAATTGAAAAGTTTGAAAGCTCAACACTTGTTCTTTTGTTTAATTTTTATGGGTAAATACGTGTAATAGTCTGGAGCTGAGTACAAGCACGGAGAGCACACTACTGTAAAATACCTTAAAAAAACACTACGAACCATACGAGAATCTGTATCCAATTTCTCGAATTTACAGTCTCGTGAGGATTCTTTTGGCTTTCGGTTTTCCTACGTAACAATTGCAATTATAAGCACTATCTGATTCTGATTGACATTTACACTGCGCTTCAACATTTGGTTGGAGTGGAGGAAAGCGGACCACCTTTTTTTACCCATGGTGTTTTTTTGCATTTCTTTAAATAATAAATTTCGTAAAATTTGTACTTTTCCAAATTTTTAAGTTAGGTTAGGTTTCCGGAAAAACTTAAAAACTTGAAAAAAGCAACTTTTACGAAAAAGTCTTAGAGTGACCTAATTCGTAAAGAAATGCAAAAAAGACCATGGGTCAAAAAAAGTGGTCCGCTTTCCTCCACTTTTCCTTCACTCCAACCCACGGGAAGGACGATGTTGTTTCGTTTTCTAACGGAAACAGAACGATATTCTAGAAGTGGTAACGAAACGGAAAATATTTCAGGAAAATAAAACAGAAATGGAAACTTAGCACTAGCACTATCAAAATCTGTTAAATATTAACCTTGAATACTAGCAAATCTACTATTTCGCCAAGACGAACCGAAAACATAAACATGATACAATCCAGAAACTTCCTCCAAAAACTCATCAACGAAGCTTCAGAAACATTTTTTGCTTCTAATAAGCAAATTGGGTTTCTACAAATAGGACACTTTCCATTTTGATTCTGGAAGCATTTGTTTCGCGAGAAGAAGCGGTCCCATTGAAAATAAACGTCCGAAACTTCGAAAGGAACACAGGTTTCAAGGTAGCCCGAAAGTGATTGAGTGATTGATTGGCCTTTACCTACAGTGTCGTTCAAGTTCAAGAGTTACAGCCAGTACATAATTCATAATTCAATAACGTACGCAATCAATAAAGTCTCTTGTTATTTCCGCCAGTCCAGATTTATCGCTTTCGTGAACCTGTGTAAAAGCACTCACACACAACGAACAACATCGTTATATGTAGTACTTCACCTAATCTGTCCATTATGTTTATCTATCCTGCTTTCTTCTTTCTTGTCTTGCAATTCCTTGGTTTTTGATTTTGTATTTTATTTATATCGAAATAATGGTCGATCTTATTTTTCTAAAGAGAAAACGTTGCATCAGGTCTGTCGGAAGAATCTCTTCGCACCTGCTACTGAACTGAATACGGTATGTTTCTGTCTACTGAAGGATGCATTCAGGCATACCGTATATCCCACCAATTGTTTCTTGTTCGTTCTTTTGCCACCGAAATTACCATTCCCCTGCTGTTGAGGAAGCGTCTCGAAAAGAAGCAAAGTGCTGGGATGAACAGGTATGAAGAAAGAAAACGAATCATCCAATCTTCCAGAAGGGGATCCAATTCAGTACGTGCTCCATCGTCCCATGTTACTATTTATAATTCATGGCTTTCATATGTATTTTCAGAAACTGATAGTTCATTTCTTTGCTCTTTAGAAGAATGTTGTTATTAGTTGCAAAAGACGCGAATATGATCACTTCTTCGGTCAAAGCTATTCATCTAAAGACGATCTTCCTCTCGCATCGAAAGGGTGGACGCATCGAAAGGCATCCGGTGACTTCTTCAAAATAAAAGCATACTCTGAAGTAAGAAGCTATTTGTTGTTTGTTTGCAAGATTTTATGATAAATATGCATGTGTTTGCATATTTAGTTGACAGTATGGAGTTGATTTGACCTCCTAATGTGGTCAGTCTAATTATTAAGCAGTGTTTGCCTTCGCAAAATCTAAAATCCTCTACTTGACTGTTTTCGTACTACAACTTTTTTTACATAATATAATTTCACTTTCATTTCGTTTTTGCGCTTTAGGCTTAATGTTTAATTGTTTGTAGAAATTTTGAGAAACTAGTTTTGTATGCGAAATATGGGAGCCGTATTGAAGTTCGATAGAAAAAAAACAATATTCAAGTGCTAGGACATCGTTGTTGTTTTTTGTCGAGTATCGAGTATTCGTATGTCAACAGATGATATAATTTTCATGTTTCAGAATTACGGTCTTCTTGATCCAAGTCAATCAAAAGGATTCCAGGAATTGGGAGTAAGTGCGAATTTCATTGCAAAACTGGCATCTGAAAATATTGTCAGCCCAACTGTTATCCAGGTAATATTCCTATAAGCATACAGGTTGAACTTAAATCAGACATCAGATGTCAGACTTGATGAATATATGTAATTTAAAGCTACTGTAGTATGCTGCTCGCAAATATTGAATATGATCCAACTATGAATCATTAAAATATGATTACCAACTTTACTTTACTTGGGTACTTTACTTTAGTTTACCTTTCAAC
>JAQFYU010002145.1:0-12587 GCA_034694905.1 Ceratophysella granulata
TTAAAATAGATGAAATATAAGTTCATAACTGTCAAAAATGAATAGAATTAAAAATTCTTTAAAAAGGTAATGAAAAATTAGTTTTGGGTTTGGGTGTTCCATGCGTATTTAATATTTAATGCGTGCGTAGGCGCTGATTGAAACTCTGCCTACAGCGCCAGAAACGCTAAAACCGGCCCTGGTCATGACATAAGTACCTTAGCAAATACTTCCGAGAAAATATAAGCAGAAAGGGATTTCAATCTAATAATCTGACGTGCCTCACTTAATATTAACTTTAACTTTTTCAAATAATTATCAATGGTTTTCGGCATTGAGGTGAAAGCGCAGTTTGGTTTTTGTTTCGTGTTGATGTTGATGTAAATAGAACTTTGTCATTCGAAGCACAGTGCTATTCGGGTGATGGGTGGTGGATCGATATACGAATTGAAAAGAATAATTAAGCGGAACCATCGAAAAGCACGCAATCTTTGAGAGTCTCTAGTAGTATGCATCTGGGCAAAGTTGCCGCTGTGCGGATCCAACCAGAAACGGAGACTTTATTTTAATTATAGCTCAACTAGTTAAAGCCAACTGGATACAGAGTTCTACATTTGGTAGTTTTACATACTTAACTTTAGTAAGCCTATTAACTCCTACTTCTGGCGTGTGAGGATGCAATAGGAATTATCTAAACTCTAAATCCCCTTTTGTACGTTTAATGTACAATAATTTTCTTGCAACTCAGTTAGTTCGAATGTCTTATACAATAACCGAAGCATCTTCTTTAAAGGACAACAACTCGGGTCAAACGCCTGTGCCGGTACTAGCGTTTAATCTATATTTGTGCAAACTGGTTAGCTGAATTTTTTTAAACCCAAAAACATATGTCAATATGCATAAATCAAGAACCGTAGTTTTAATTAGGGATGGTGTTCAAGTATGTAGCTACATCGTCTATGGTTTGGTTTGCCATTAGCTCTTAGCTCAGATAATGAAATGGGTTTATGTTGTCATTAGTTGTATCTTTCTTGGGCGTACTTGACCCGAAAATAAACTTTCTGGTGTGTTAATCTGGTACTTTTACTAGAATACTTCCTATGTTTACTCCTGACACAACTCTGAACTTAGCATCCAATTCAACCATATACGAGGACAAAGATTGAATACTAATAGTCGCTCCTAACTTACGTTACGATCCCTGGACTTTGACACGGGCTAAGGCTAAACTATCTTTAGAAGGAAAACAACATCGTAAAATGCTTCTTTAGTCAGTATCAGTATGTGTTAAGTGAGTGTGACACGTACATCTGCAGAGGATTTGTTTGTAACAGACAATTCGAAAATATTATGATGTGAACAATGATAGTGCGGTACTGAATTCATTCCGTGACTTGATTTAAAAGCAATAACAATGGGTAAGAGCAAAATACTACGCATACACAAGTGAAGTGACTCAAGCTCAACTCTGCCTGCACAAACAGCCTAATAAAATAATTCTCACATAAACTGTAATCTTATGCTTCCGGATTCTGAACACATATCGACAACTGCGTAGTGCGTGGGCTGGAACTGTACAGTAGCAAGACAAATGATTGACAAATTCTTTTGCGTATTCTCTGATGCTGAGGACTAAATATAGCTCAGATGTAATTAGTGCTCACGCTAAGCTTATTTTGAAAACCCACTAATTAATGTTATATTCTATTTTCAATTTCCAGGAGACAGAGGGAATGGCATCAAGTAATAGTAAAGACCGGATTTGTCTTGGAGCCGCCGGCTCATACGAAAGAGATAGCAGTTCTGATTTGTCAGACCGTGAGATATACGAAATTAGAAGAAGATTCCCATATCGATCTCGTACCAAGTAAGTAGAGTACCATTTGCTTATACAATATTCTAATTTTTAATAGACGGGTAAATAATGCAAACTATGGAACGTCTTCATTTTTTCGGTTCCAACATGTGCTTAGTAGGATTACTACCTAAACCGCCATGTACAACCAACGTGTTCCTACTAGATTAAAGAAAGGCGTAATATTAAATGAAGCGATAAATAGCAGGAAAGCGGGACTAAATAGAACATTTAGCGCCTAATTCGGTTTGTTTTTGAATTCAGCGGGAATTTAAAGCACCGTGGTCAAAACATGTTCTATTTAGCGCCACTTTTTGGTACTTTATCGCCTTGTTTAATTCATAGCTGTATTCTATCTATGTATGTAAAGTCCGCAGGTATTATTCGTAGTTCATATGCATCACTAAAGATTTACACGAGTAGAATAAAAATTCCAATATTCATGGGTACAATTGGATGTTTTGAATTCAATGTATCTCAAATAGGTATAAGGTATAAGGCTAGGCGAGGGAAAGGGCGCAGATGAACATGGACGTGATCATTCTGAACGAAGCATGACCATTTGACGCTTGACCAGCTTCAGAATAGGCTTGCTTGAAGGAGTAAAATACATCTTGTCGTTCGTATAAATTATAGTCGTTCGTTAGTCGCGTCTTAAGCTACAATGTCTGTTATCATACTTATTGTTCTGAGCAGTTCTAAACATGCACTACTGCCAAGGTGCTCGGAATCGTAAATGTTCTGCAAAACACTGTTCCCGCAATTTATTTGACTACATAATGTGTTTGATGTAACCTGTAGTAGTTTGTTTCAGTATGTTTGTGAATTCTTGTTTGACTGACACTGATTATTTTTGCTTTAATTCTTTCGCTCTAGTCTATCTGCGGTCACCCGATACAGAAGTTAGATGTATATTTGTTGTTTTTGAAGGATTTAAAATACGATTGCTTTAATTGTTACTAGTGTATGACACATACAGGGTTGTGCGTAGAATATATTTAGTGCGTTTCGGTTCAGTTTTATGCATTTTGCATTACACCTATTGCCATTCTCATTCTAGTGCAAGTAATTTGCGTAGTATGCTTTATTCTTGAAAGTCTAAACGTATAAAATATTTTGATCTTTCCGGTTAGTAAGCATTTTTACAATGAATGCAATTAAATGTAGCTAGCCAAGGAAGGGGCAATAACCTCACTTTTCTTGATGTGTTTGTAAAAGGTTCCTGGCGTCTACATAATAGCACATCAAGTAAACGGACGATCTAATTAATTTGTCAGAGAAATATATTCAAAATAGCACCACTACGCTGCTATGTTGTATAAGCAAAGCAGTAGTTGTAACCAGACCTGTGTAGTGTAGTAGTATTATTTCTATTTCATTTTATTTGATGCACCTCTTGTAAGATGCAAGTTTATATTCAAACCTTGGACATTAGACTTCGATGCCTTGATTCCTATTTTAATTCGAGATTTCCTCGAACATGTCTTAGTACACTTTTGATGGGGGTCAGAGTAATCAACTTCCCAATCCCTGTCCCATGCCGGGTAGTAATTATGTGACAATTTGACATCAAATACCCAGAAGCCTACTATTGTAACGATCGAATTACCAAAGTTACTGAGAATTGGTTCTCGGTGCTCCTCTGGATTAGTTTACTGACACCTCTAAACCAGAATCCAGAAGGAGGTCGTAACTCTTTAGCTTCATCCCCTCATCCCATTTAGAAATGGAAAGGTCAGGCAAGAGTAGCAGCTGTACATGATAAGTCTATCATTTATTTTCCTAGTTCAGGCTGAACTTTAATTTTTTGATTGAGTTTCTCAAGAGTTAGCATAGCACTCTCTTGTATTACTTCCTATTTATAATTTTCATCACGGTCTGTAATCTCAAGGGATATAAATCATGACACATCGTATTTGAGTTGTTTACAAATTCCAAGATTTCTCACTCTTTAAACATTTGATTGGGATTCAAAATAGTGTGACAATTAATTGGCAATTTGCCCTTGTTCGTAATTGTTCTCCACCCTGTCCAGCTTAGTAGGATTAGAAGTACAATAATAATTGATGTGTATCAACCCAATTCCCCGGTAACGTACACGAGTTGTTTAGCCGAAATTATTGAAGTATCAGTTTTCCCTCTCCCGTTCAAACTTCCCACAAACAAAGAAAACGACAGGAGTTGTGCGTGACTATTTTCCCGCTTCTCTAGCAAGACTTCGTATTGGGGTTTGAACTCTCGCTCTTCTCTCTCGACTTCAAACTCAAACCAAATCCGAAACCAAAACAGTTTTTACGGAGAAGCTTAGCAGTTATTACATTTTTAACTTTAGAAGTCCATTTATAAACCGAATTTAGTTACACGCTGGCGATCAAGTGTGAAGGGGTCAGTTGGCCGTTCGCATCGTGTTTCGGAATTCCGAATACACAACCCGGAAACCTAGTTGGTTTCAATAGTTCTGGTTTCCGAAGTACAAAGTAATTAACTATGTACTTTAGCCAGCCGATGATCTTGGTGCGACAGTCAGATTTTTGGCTTTTTGTTGGTTAACAACTGGTTGACTCTCTATTTTGATCCAAATTTGTGGTAGAGGTCTAAGACCTTGGCCAACAAACTCAATTTCTTGAAATGTTTTCAATTTTTAATGAATTCAAACCCTTGATAGTTTCAAAAACGAACCATTTATATACTTATTAATATAATATTAAATTTTTTGGATTGAAATCTTATTATTTCCTTATTGGTAAGGTTTGACTTGAAGTCGAGAGTATAGGAAGCTAAAGGCGACAGGTGATCAGGATTGGGTGGGAGGAGGGCTATAAACAAGGTGTTGTGGGTGGAATGTCATCAGGAAGTGAGAGTGAAAGTGAAGAGGCCCCAGGTGATCGGCCATTTGTGCCCGCTAGGCCAGTTCTTAAGAAGCCTTATCCCATTGAAGGGCCGGATGGGTGTCGTGAACCGAAGCGACCTCTATCAGGAACCGAGTCACCCCGTAGGAATATTAGTGGCAAATCCTCATCTGTAATTTCCTTGTCCCCTAGTTACTCCAAACCCAAGCCCTGCTTGGTCAAAAGGTCAAGTATGACGACGAGTAGTGGGAATGGTACTTCGACGCCCAACAGTCCTACGGGCAGTCTGGATTTGGAGAGTTACGTACCAAGGGGACTGGGGCAGCTTAATGCGGAGAAGCTCAGGTACCACACTTCATTCTTAACTTTACTTCCCTACTCTCTTTCTTGAACCAGTAGTACTTCATCCATTTCTTACTCCCGCTTTTGACCTTCATTGCTTTTAAACTATACTATATTTGTGACTGGAATGCTTGCTTTGTTATGCGTCTGTGAATGCATTTACCCTTTGCTTTGTGAAGACCGACCTACCTATCCACGTGACGGAGCATTCTGCGCGCGTGGCTGCACAATAAAGACAACACAGAAGGCGTTTATGGCGGAGAGGTCAATGACCTGAAACTTCTGAAGTTGTATTTCTGGGTTGTGTTCGGCCATCATGGCAAGATCAAGAGTCACTTGTACACTTTGCCTTATGCGGAACTCCGTGCCCTGAACTGGCTTAAGAGTGCAGAAAATGGCCAGTGATCCGCATGGATCCCATTTTGGTCCGATCCGATATCCGATTTCCACTCGGATCCTGATTTGACCAAAATCATCAAACTATGGTGTAAAACCGCGTTTAAACGCATTTTCGTCATATCAAATCAAGCAATATCGGATCCCGTACCCGAGGATCCGGATCCTTTTTTGGTCAGGATCCGTATCCGGTACCGAAAGTCGGATCCTTAAAAATCTGGGATCCGATCCGGAAACGGGACCACGGATCTCGGATCCGGCAAATAGTGGAGCCGGATCCGTGCGGAGCACTTATGGCCAATATGGCCACTCGCACTAAGTGGTATTCCAGAGATCGGCCAATGCACCTGTGCAACTAGCACCTTCAGCAGTTAATGGCAAGATGCCCTAAGTCGTTTTACAAACCTAATTTGTTGTGTCCCTTTTATGCATATTTTTTTTGTAAATAGGACGACCAATACGTCTCCTACTGGATATTTGTAAGCGGAATTTGCTCTATGGTATTTAGCTACTCCAGCTTTCATTCATATTATGCCCTCAGAACTTTCTGAGCCCAACTTGTACAATTTACACGAATTTGATAAATGCAAATGTGCATATTCCGACAGCAGGCTAGTTTTAATGGCTTGAAAATCGTTTCCTGACCTTATGAAAATTGAATAAGCTTGAATTCATTATTTAGGTATGTTAGAGAGAGGAGGGTCTCTCTCAAACTCCAGAATACAAATGGGTTTTGGGCAGTGTCACCAAATGATGAATAAATAACGAAGAGACTCTAGAGATAAAAGTATTAAAGTTGACGCTCAGTGTTCATTCTCATAGCATGTTGAAAGTTGAAATGCTTACTTACGCTTAAGTACATTAGTAATATGCCTCACCTGGGTTTGTCCATGTTATTTCTGCTTGTATAGCGCTTAAATTGGGCAGATAAGAATCGGGTATTATTCACTATCAACTGTATTGAGCTCGTGGTTCAGTAGTTGCATTGATCTCGTCCGAGTTCAGGACTCGGAATAGAATTTGGGTGGATTCCACTATGAATCATGAAAACCTGAAATACTGAATTAGGAACGTTCTAATATCTGTATCCTTATCCTATAATCATCGATTGTGGACACCTATTATACACACGCTTGGCAGATGATGCCTACAATTGCCTATCCCTGCCTCTTCTACTTATAACTTAAATAATATCAAATAAACACGTTGTGAAATCAGTATATTGAATCATGCAAACCCAACTATACCGTACACAAAAGTGCTCAAGTTTCATTTAGTGCTGACGCTGATGCTGTTTGCTGTGAACTGTTTTGCTGACCTATAAATTCAATGAGTCAGTCTTTCAGTTTCACGCCATTTAGGTAGTACGTTGGACACTCGTGTAACTGGCTTCATCTGCATCGTGGGATGTAGTCTTGTTTAATTCCAAAATCTTGTATTTTTGAACAATAGAATGGAGCGTACGAGTCGAAGCCTTCTAAAATCTCATGGAACCGGAAGTGACAGTGGGCGCCCTGACACAGCTTCCGGCTCATCTGCATCGGGAACCAAAGCTGGAAGTATGGCATCAAATACTTTCACAGAGGACCGAGTCACCCTAGTCGTTGACAATACCCGTTTCGTTGTGGATCCAAATATTTTCATTCAGTATCCGAATACAATGATTGGACGGTGAGTCGAAATTCTTCATGAGTTGGAAGCGTGTGATTCGGATTCGAGCTTCATTAGTTTAACACAGTGTTCTATTTCAATTAGCTAGTATTCACGAGTTCCTATTGTTTACAATTCTAGGATGTTCAGTACGGGCATTGAACTTCTCCATGCAAATGATCGAGGGGAGTACATTGTGGCTGACGGAATTTCTGCTACGGTCTTTCGGGCCATTTTAGAATATTATCGGATTGGCCTTATTCGTTGTCCACCAACTGTAAGTGTTCAAGAGCTCCGTGAGGCATGCGATTACCTTCTCATCCCATTCGATGCAACTACGATCAGATGCCAAAATTTGCGTAAGTTAAATACAAGTATTCCAGAATGGAACAAGATACCTCCATGTCAAGTTAAGCTGGGTCGCTCTTCCGGGGACTATCGTACGATGTGCTGGTGTTTTTGCGCTGATGTCTGTTTACACAATCTCCTTCCACTCGCTTCTTGAGACAATGAGCAATTAAAGAGACAATGAACAAAAATATGAAACATTTCTAGGCTTCTCTAGTTACTTCTTAAAATTAAACACGTTTGCAGTTCTGTGTAGACGCCAATTTCGAAGTAATACGCTTTACAGGAAGTCGTACTATGCTGCGTAAGTAAACTCACCGTCACCAGAGAGCCTTTAAAATATTATGAATTTTGATTTTGCTACCCCATCTCCAATATGCCTAGACCAGTCCCACGTCCCAATATCTTCCGTTTCTTTCAACAGCTCAGTATTGATCTGTACCCTTTCAGTTTCACTTGTCAGGATAAAGTTTAAAGTAGGATGACTATTGTTCGATTCGAGTACATTACTGTACTCGTGGAAGTTCATCCGATTCCTCATGAATTCGTGGATGAGATCAATTCATCTGAGGCTTCTACTCCATCGCCTCCTCCCACTAATTCCAATGTTCCTCACTGGGCACTTGATCCCGATCTACGTAAGTTGGTTCACATGTATATCTTTGTGTCCAATTTACTTTGAAATAGGCGGATTGCTTCATGAACTTTCGAATGAAGGAGCTCGTCATCAATTTGAGGCCTTCTTGGAAAAACTGATTCTTCCGCACATGGTCACTTCGGCGGAAAGGGGAGATCGTGAGTGTCACATTGTTGTGTTGCTGGACGATGACTCGGTGGATTGGGATGAGGAGTACCCTCCTCAGATGGGTGACGAGTATTCACAGAGTAAGCTAAAATTATCAAAATGGCAATTGATCCAACGAAAATGGTAGAATAATATCCATCTATGTCCTCCAGCGGTGAACAGCACAGCTCTGTATCGGTTCTTCAAGTACATCGAGAATCGGGATGTGGCGAAGCAGGTGTTGAAGGAGAGAGGTCTGAAGAAAATAAGACTTGGAATCGAGGGATACCCGACCCACAAGGAAAAGGTATGTTTGCAATCTTTCGTTCGAGTAGCAACTATTTCCAGATTGCCAGCAGCTAGCAAACTGATAATGGTAACTTGTGCTTTCAGATTAAGAAGCGGCCCGGTGGAAGAGCGGAGGTTATCTACAACTACGTGCAAAGACCATTCATTCGCATGTCTTGGGAAAAGGAAGAGGCAAAGAGTCGACATGTTGACTTCCAGGTTTGTTCAAACATTCTCATTCCCTTCACGAAATGACATAATTTCTTTCAATCCTATTCATCTACTGTTTTTAGTGCGTCAAGTCGAAAAGTGTTACCAATCTTGCCGAAGCCACGGCAGATCTGGCTCAGGATCCACAAGGTCAAAACGAGGTTCATCCTTTGGTGGACGGGTTCATTCAACTGAACGTTGACGGAGGTGCAGGAGTTAACATCGGTGGAGGCTTCTTTGGTCCCCAGCTTCCAGGGAGTGTGGAGGGTGCTGGTGCAGGGCTCAATAATGCTGGGAACGGAGCTCAGGCTGCTCCAAACTTCAACGCCATTGGCGGGATGGATGGTGAAGTTGGAAACCTGGAATCTGGATTTGGTCGCTAAACTCTACATCCTCATTTCGTGCTCACAATTCCAACAAGAAACTTGAAGCACAATCTTAATACATAATACGTTTTGATAATACATCACTAACTTTACGCAAAAATATAACCCACGCCTTTATCCAGAAATCAAAGCAGGATTGTGAGAAGGTTCTGTGTTGTGTACTTTTAAATTACAGCAGCGTACCTGGTCGTCAGGCTAAATGACTCCCAGAATCACATTGTATTCATAAAGTAAAGTTCAGTCCATTCCGCGCACATTCGACACGAAAATTATATCCTGTCCGCCGTACTTGTCAGTACAATATTAATTAAGGGTCGTTTGATAATTATCCGGCTTGGTTTTAAAACGCCTAAAGAACGATGTACATCAACGAAGTCGCGAATTATTGCACTCTTTCCACCTTCCTTTATACCCAACAACCCATCCAAAAATTCTGGCCGAGTGTCAACAAATACGGACTGTACGTCAGCCGCATTAAACATTAATTACTCGGGCAACATATTAGCAATTAGCAACTGGCCCTCGAAAAGGGAAATTTTCAATGCGCGCAAAGCATGTTTTCTGTTGGACAGAATCATAACACTGGCATGCAAAACGCTAGTGGTTTAAAGATGTAGGGCCAGCAATAAAGCTGCTCGGCGTGAAAGTAGATAAAGGCTTCTGATTCTCTTGGTTGAACATTCAATTAACAAAAACTAGGGAATCCCAAATCATAAACAAGCTACGGGATTGATTTCACCGATCAAAAGCAAAATCCAATGTGTCATAGCCTTTGAGAGCTTGGATATGAACAGGAAGAGGAAGATGGAAATTTAGGACAACCCGTATATACCGACTCCGACTCAGTCGGATTGTGTCAGTTGAATTTCCTTGACAGAACGCACATTGAGTTGTTTTGGACTTTCTCCAGAGCGAGAGAGATCGACAGCTCGCTCTAAAAGTAACCACAGACTTTCTCTCTTCTTTCCTTCTCAGGCCACTCTCTCTCTCTCTTGCACACGACATACATTCACATGAACCCCGAACCTTGAATAATTTGCATTTCTTTTAATGTTCTTAAGTAGCATTCTTTTACAACTCGTAGCACGTGCACAAGCCATAAGCCGTGCTTTAGCTTGAATGATTCATTTCAACTGTTTCTCGGCCAAAACGAATTTTTAATAAATAAATAAATAACAGGAGTTCTTGCTGACGAAACAATAGTGATTAACAGAACAGAACGACATGATGCATTTCGTCAAAGTTTATCAATTCCCGACTTGACGTAAATAAATACACTTGCCCATTCCATCTCATTCCACCCACGGCCCACTACATGCAACTCGTAACTATGTATGTATATGTTTTGTCGAGATGAGGGTTTGTCGTGCTTAATGCTAGCTAATGTTACATAAGTTATGTTAAAATTTAATTCCAAGGTTACTTTACTATTCTAACACCATATGTATAGCGGTGTCCATAGCTGTGTGTTACCTCCACCAAATTAGCATCACATAGGTGAACTAAACCCCACAATACAACACTGTTCAGCATGTTTAATCAATCCGTCCAATTGTCACCCTCACGGATAGCGGTGGATGGAGAGTGAAAGTAGCCTGACGCCATTCTTTCAGATTTAGCCCACCTAAACGGGCTTCGTAGGCTCCATTGCTCTTCTGCGTAGAAGAGCCATCAGTCTTCTTACTTTTAAAATTAATTGGACACAAAAATACAGTTAAAAATCGACTTTCCCAATGAATTAAGCCGAACTTAATTTCACGAAATAAACATGTGGTGGGTTTGAGATTCATGATTACTGTAGCTGGACGATGACGCTTCGTTTACACACTATCGGAGTCTGTTGCTAACTTGGGCACTTTTATGAACAAAACTTCGACATTTAATTATTAGAAATATTAAGTTTTCCGTTTTATTGGTTCTGGATCAATAAAATTATCATGGAATAATCTACAAGAATATCCACGCATGCAGTGTAGTGAGTAGAATCTACTTGATAATACTGCATTTAAAGGAATTTACAATGTCTCCAAATATATGCACTTTATCATGTTTAAAGCACGAATGAGTATGATGTAATCGATAATTGAACAAGGAACAATAGCATGACGAAGCGTTTAGATCCAAAGCTCAAAGTTCCAAGTCCTGATTATGATTAACTAAACTCGAGATTAGAAAACTGCCAAGTTTCCAAACTTGATCACAGATCACGGACAGGATCCTCGTGGTGCCTTCAGTGTATCATATCTGTGATCTGTGACAAGTTTTACTCAACAGGCTGTAGATGAGTGTGTGGTGTGGGTGGACCCAATAGCACTCGCATTTCCCATGATGATAACAGCGTGGTTCAACTGACATACTGAAACTAACAGAGGAGCTCGTAAAAAATTATTACTGATAATGATAACTCCAGTAGTTTGGCACTCAAGTTTGCAGAGTGCAGATATCATGCAGAAAAAAGAACCTTCAGGAACCCCTTCTTCGTATTAAACGAATTGGCGTTTATTTATTTGAATCCATCTTCAGTGTGTCCAGTCCAAAGTTCTAGTCGGTGGTTATTTATAGACCGCTGCAAAAATCTCACCTGAATTCATTCCCACCTCTCCATCCAGTCCTATTAGACGTGTATAACTACTAGGGATAGGTCACTATGGTGTACCTACTGAAACTAGCGGCTGTTAAAGTCATTTTAGTTGCATTTAGTCTTTTTTACGGGTGGTTAGCTTGTCTAAAGCTTGCGTACAGCTGGATCCGGTATGGGAATCAGTTCTGGTATGTCAAGGAAAGAAGTTTACCACCTCCGTGTCTTCAGGACCCTTCTCTGGGAAGGAATTCTTATATCAAGCTGAAGGTAAGCTAAGGATTCGTCTTATTTGATGATCGGATCCGAATTAAAAATCACAGAGAAACTTTCCATTTAATATTTCCAACTATTGCTAAGCAAAACTATCTTCGGGAAGCCATGTACTTGCTCATTCATGTCGATCATCAAAAGAAACACATATAATTGCAGACATTTTAGCGAAGATTATGAATTGAATGTACACATGCATATAAGAGAGAACCAGTATCGCCACGCTACTCTTGCATTGCGGATTGCGGACCACACCTCCGTATCTCCACGAATTCTCCACATTTTTGTCGCATGCTCCTTATGTTTATAAAATTGAAAATTAAAGACATTTACGTTAAACAACTTAACGCTTGACGTACTTTTAATGATTCAAACGACGTAAATCCCAAATTGAATCTAGTGTTTCAAATAAAATTGAAGTATTTTAAAAATGAATAATTATTATTCTTGTTCTTTTGAATTCGCATTTGAAATACGTGAATAATGCTAATATTAAATTCCGTCTGCGCCGTAACAGATACGCACACGCGCGGTTGCCTTCTCACACAAACAATTGCCGCCGTTGTTGCCCAACTAGAGCATCGCACGGCCCCCAATTTCACGGGGCCGGAGCGGCCCCTGTCGCTAAGTGCCGGCCCCATTTTTGGTC
>JAQFYU010002146.1:0-12586 GCA_034694905.1 Ceratophysella granulata
TTATGTGTCCCAGAAAACTGAGACTAGAACCTTCCCAGCCGAATTACTGGCTTTTACCTTGATGGGACCTGGATTTTTCGTCTTAACCCATTGGATACTTTGTTGTTTGGATTCCGGATCATAGTGATCAATTCATGATTCATCAGCGGTGGTGATTTTTGTAAGAAAGTTCTTTAGGTCTGCGTTCCACAGATTCAGCAAGGCCTCACAAGCTTGACCACTTTTTTGCTTATGAATGGTCGTAAGCGGACTTGGGACCCAAAGGGCAGAAAGCTTGGATAACCCGAGTCTATAATGTAGAATTAAACCGACACTACCAATTGAAATCCCCATTTCCTGGGCTATTTGAACAACAGCCACACGACAGTCGAGGTCAATGAACTGTTTAAGTTTTTGGCACATGAACCTAGTCGAAACGGATATTGGCTGTTCTTGGCGAGGCCCGCCTTCTACCGTCTGCCTTTACCCACCTAGGAACTGTACGGTAGGAAGGAGTACTGTCACCATAAATCCGTTGTAAGTTTTCGTAAATTTCCTTTGAGGACTTTCTCTGCAATACAAAAAAATGTATGGTTGAACGTATCTGGGTTTTTCGAAATTCGATCTTCGCTTACGATATCTGACTTTGAGGAGGTGGTGTGGATGACTGACTGAACGAATTGACCTGAATTTTGGAACATAATGTACATATGATGGAAGGATTATGGGATAAAAATTTCTTCCATCTTAATTCTAAAGGGTAGAAGGACATTACTTATTGAACGCCCCTCGTATTTCTGGCATGTTATTATTTCAGAAGTGCGCAAGTCTCAATAAATGGTTGCATGACACTTGATGTTTAACCCGTTTTTGGTGGACAATTTTCTTCATCTGAATTATCTTCCTTCACAACAGTTTCTCTCCAATCTCGAATGGAACAATTGTTAAATTCATTGCACTTGGAAGAACGGCTCACGCACTTGCTGCTTTCCCGGCACTTAAAACGTAGAGAATCTCCATTGCAGTCTTTTTGGGAGAAAAATCAATATACACCACATAATGTCAGTCATATCTCATTTCTCATTTTGTCATTTAAATTAGACAATGTGCTACTTCATCAAAATACAGTAAAGGTTAACCGGCGCAAGTTTCGTTGCTTTCGTCAGAATTGTCCCCACAATGGTCATGTACATCGCATACCTTGTACTTTCCGATGCACTTCTTATTTGAGCATTGAAAACGGTCTGCTATTCCACCGCAATTTGCTAGAAGAATCAATATTACTTAACATATATACATAGTTGCATGTAAGTCTAATCCGATTTTTAATAATGGTGAATCCAGGGAATCGAAATCGGGGTTACGTTGAAATTTGTATGGCCGTCCATATTTTACAAACGACCCATACCACACACCTTGCTCTTTACTACCTCGAAGATGAGTTGCGCAATGGTCAGGATCTGTTCATTTGCATGCTGGCATATAAGAGTTACAAGCCAATCACTTAGCTTTTAGTGTATGGCTTGAAACTGTTCTGGTACCAGGACAGTGGATTTGATTAACACTGAATACACTGATGTACACTGCGGACCACAGTGGTTTATAACCATAACCATGTTCTCTATGGGGTTGGGGTTGGAATATCAACCAAATCCCGAATCATAACTTATAAGTAATATATTCGAAATTCTTCCTGAAACTCACTTTGAAAGGCTCAATGGCCGTCTTTAATTCCACTCTTTGGAATTGGTTCCACTTTGGGAGGATATTGTGGTGGCCTTGAAAAGCACTTTTGAAAGGGCAAGAGTGTACCATTTCGGACAAGAAATTTTAAGCCCCCGGTCCCAAAATATGCACATAATTACTATATAAATAGAGTAAGTATTTAAAAATCATTTCCAACCGTCACACAAGGCTGGATCCTCGTCAGAATTGTCACCTTCCCCGCAATCGGGATCGGAGTCGCAAAGGAATATTTTCTGTACACATTTAGTCGAACCTTTACACTTGAATCGATTCTATCTCCGTTGCAGTCTTCCGATTTCATAGAAAATTATAAAACATAAATGTGTTATACTATACAAAACAACATATTGGTGGATTGACGGTGTTTATATCTAGGTCACTAACCCCTGCAACGATATTGGTTTTCATCAGCTGCGTCTGCGCACTGTGCCACCCCGTCACAAACCTTTCCTCCCGGAATGCAACTGCCATCTCCACATTGAAATCTGCCATAAACTCCGCCACAGTCAGCTGGAAGTAAATACATATTTAGATTGAACTCACTTTTACGATTGGAAGGTTATCTGTAAATTAGGGTTTTCTTGACTAATTGTGAAATCGAGTACTTGCCTCTGCATGTTGCTAAAGTTTCATCAGATCCATCGGCGCAGTCAATTTCCCCATTGCATAGAGAAGAGTTGTAGATGCATCCATTTCCATCGGCACAGATAAATTGGTTCCATTCACACAACAAGTTTCCATTACTACTTCTACCTGAAAGTAAGTTTTGAAAAAATTGCTGCCATTGAACTGGCCAATATTGAGCAAGGGTAATATTATAATTGTACTGTGTACTATATGCGTTTCCTAGCTTCACCTGAGGAATAACCAACAAGGAACAGCACAAGGATGCAGATGCCTTTTCCATGCATTGTGACTTAGATGTTAAAGAAATCCAGAATTTTTTTACAGGTCACAGTTAGAAGAATTCTTGAAAACGTCTTAAGAAGACATTCGTCAACAAGGACTTGCGTAGCCTAGCTTTTAAATGGTTCCCAATTTTTTCTTGTGTACTAATTAGCGTAACTATTTTTGAATGAGATCTTCAATGTATTTTCATTGTGTACGTAAATGGTAATTAACTTCAATTTTATGGTGTGGCTTTTTGACATTTAGCTGTGACATTTGTGGAATATCAATTTGTTTAGTTGTGATAATCTATGCTCTCATTATATGTTCCTCCAAACTTCTTATCGTTTCCAAGTTTTATGTCAGTTGGGGGGAATAATTAACCAGAATGACTATTACGTTATATCCAGGAGTATTGAACTCAAAGCATAGATGGGCAAAGTTGTCGCCTTCGCACTCGCACTCGCACTCGTGAAGGCTGAAGGGCCTTCGTGAAGGCTGAAGGCCCTTCACTTGAGTTCCTCAAGGTGCTTTCGCCTTCGTGAAGGCCTATTAACAGTAGACCCATAAAATCAATGCACAACAAGAAGGCTCTGAGGCCGAAGGGCCTTCGCGAAGGGCATATCAGAATGGTGAAGATGGGCAAAGTTGTTGCCTTCGCCTTCACGAAGGCTTCACGAAGGCAAAAGGCAGCCGACTTAGCCTTTTGCCTTCGCACTTGCCTTCACAACCCGAAAATGCAGATGCCTTCGCCTTCGCACTCGCCTTCGCGAAGGCGAGTGCGAAGGCAAAGTGCCCATCTATGACTCAAAGCATAAACGTAAATTACTTAAATTAAAACTATACTGAAGAACTTCAATTTTTTAAATTGGGGTAAAATGAAACAAACACGATTAAATTAAAAGGATTGTGCGACTCCCAGAGACTTTTAAACGCTATAAGATCTTTAAACTTTGCATTTTTGACATGTTGGCTACAACGTAGAAATTCCACATGGGTTAGATATTGTATCGAGAATAAACATAAGATATGTATAAAATAAATTCAACACAGCAGTGTCTTTACAATTGTGCCAATAAAATGCTGCTTAGAATGACTGCTCAAGTCTTGTCGGCGAGTAATCAAGAATTGGGGTATTAACTTTATAAAGGTTGGTAGGAACTGTTCCCTGATTTAATATGTAACATCTTTCAGCTACTAGTGAAGATTTCCTTAACTTTCGTATCGTATGTGCAGATTCATCTGGTTATTGACCAAAGCTGAAAGAAAAAGTTGAATCCCAGGTTTTGCTGTGAGGTGACAAAGAAAACCAGAACTTGTTTTGGATCAAAGCGGAATTCCAGTTTCCAGGACCGTTCGCATATTGGCATGAGCAACTAGGGAAAGTGTATATCAATATAGCCAGGCATCATCTGCATGTACAGATAGCCAACATGCGGCATGCATCCCGTTCAATTTAAAGACAAAGCCGACAGCAAGGAAGCGGCAACTATAAATCGTGTTTTGCAATGACGCGTCCAGCCAAAAACCGCGACACCAAAAACAAAATAATAAAGAATTGTTTCACGCACTTCTGCAGAAAAACTGTAGTGAAACCGCAATCCAAAGGGAGCAACTCATTGGTCTTGGCTTTCTTCGAGCAAGCAGCAAGCTATGGTCAACTTTTATGAATTATTTAGTCAGCCATGTGATGAATTGTTAAAAAATCACAGAATGCCAAAGCCATAGTTTTATTTTCAGATAAAGCCCAATTTTCTTTGAAATTCACCAAAGTATATTGTACCTACTGTCGAAGTATAAAGCTTCTGGATTAGTGCATCTTCAACGGGTACTTTCGAACCTCAAAATGAAAAAATTCGGACTTGAATCCCTTTCAGGGCAGTTTTCTTCGTCGACATTATCGTCGATAACAATTTCTGTTTCATTTCGAATCGCGCAATCCTTGTATCCATCACACTTGTCGGCCTCACCGTAACATTTATTGCTTACATTGCATTTGCTCCGTCCAGCTTTTCCATTGCAATCTGTAAAAGTTAATAAGTACAATGAATACTCATAGCACAGGAAATGCTAATTCGACTAAACAATATGTTTCAAGATTAAAAGTTTCTCACCAGCACAAATTTCGTCGCCTTCATCAGTATTATCCCCACAATCGTCAATTCCGTTGCAAGCTTTCCAGTCACGAAGGCATTTCTTATTTCCGCATTGCAATCGTCCATCAAAACCACCGCAGTTATCTATAAAATAGAGCACACGGTGTCTGGAATTACGAATTTAAAGTCTAACTCATGCATAAACAGACAATTGTAAATGTTTATTCAATATATTTTATACCATTGCAAACACTGGGTTCTTCATCAGAAGTATCATCACCTCCACAATCAAGATCCGAGTCACAGACATACTCTATTGGTATGCATTTGGTTGAACCTTTACATTTCCATTTCTCTGGATTGCCGTTGCAATCTACATTTTTGGGAACAACACAAACAATTCTAAATTGTATTCGGCTATGATATGGCGAATTCATACGAGATAATTACGTACTTACCATTACAGAGCTTCTCATCCTCATCTGAACCATCAGCACATTCGGGTGCACCGTTACAGACTTTGCTGTATGCTTGTCGAAGGCAAACACCATCGGTGCAACGGAATCTGTCCGAAATTCCGCCACAGTTATCTGTAGTATTTGTAAACTTTTAGCCTTAAGCTTTCCACCGAAAACAGGTGTATTTGTAGTTTGAAACTAAACGACATCATACCTTGGCATACTTCTTCGCTTTCATCAGATTTATCAGCACAATCGTTGTCTCCATCACATCTGTAGTCTATGTTGATACAGCCATTTCCGTCCGCACACGCAAATTCAAACTCAGAATTACACGCTGCTTTCTCACCTGTTAGAGCAGCAATACAAAGATTTTGTCAGTATGTCACGTTGAAATAGATTGAATATCTAATTATTTAAAAATTCAGTAAAAAATATTTTACGCAAATATACTAGATTATGATTTACCATTTTAATATGTATTAATCGAATGCTGATGAAAATATATAAAATAGAAATACTGTGCCTACCTGAATCGGACGCATATGAGAAGTCCGACCCCACCGTGAATATTACAACAAGCCCAAAAATTGTTATAAAATTATGAAGGAATCGATTATAATATTGGAGGTTGGGTATATTTTAAACATTTTCCCAAAAGCAGCTTGCCCTTAAGTAATGCTGAAATTTGTTGTAAATTCATACGCTGAATAATACGACTAAGTATTCACTAATTGGTTGTTTTCTCACAAATAAGCTGTAAATTGGGGGAATTCTCTGCCAAATAAAAGGTTTGTATCGAATTCAATTTCTTCACATTATTTTTTTTAATCTAAGTTCATTAGTTTTAACTCGCTATTTGGTTTTACACTTGAATTTCATTTAAATTGTCCATATATTACATGCATGAATTACATATTGTACTTCGTAGAACAACTTATTGCAATTTGTAAATCCCAATGGACAGAACTGCACTTTTTCCATTTGGTTGAACTTGCAACTCAACTAATAATGATTCGAAGATGAAAAAACTATACACCCTACCAATTTTTTCGTGGGGAATGCTTGCTTTTGAAAAGCTTTAGCAGATACACAAACAAGGCATATTTTTCACGCCACCTGCGCCTGAGCCCTCCCAACGCGTAACTCCGTTACAATAAGAGTACTCGTCTGACATGTGTTTTTCCCCACACAATAAAAATGGAGAGAAATTTTTATTCCGCTATTTGAAAGGGGCGTGACTTTGAATCCAAGTATTCATCTTCCTCCTGCTTTGCATGTAGATTCGAATAAATTTCAATTAAGTAGTATTTTAACATACAACTCCAACAGAAAGACTTCCAAAATTATTTGCTATACTTCCATCATTTGTGTTGATGAATGTCCGACAAAATGAAACAAAAATTCTTGCCTAATCAAATCATAATTAATTTCTTTATCATTATAGTACTTCACTGGAGAATTTATGTGTGCCACTGTATATACATAGGTACATGCAAGCTTCTGGTTTTCGCCGCAGAAGGGGCCCGACAATATTTACCTTATAATTTCAACATATTTCAACATACAAATTCATTGCATTCATTGAAACGCCAATAAGATAAAAGCACCATCAATAGTTTAATAGCCAAAGTCTGCGGTTGATCCCCACATCTCCCGAGATGCTACGTACTTCAGAATTTAAAGTAAACTACGAATTACGAATTATAAAAGTGGTTTTGGGATGAGTCGGTCCAAAACACTATTTCCTTTGTCAAGTCAAGACTATGTATATCGTAGAAGACTTTCATAACAAAACTCGTGACTCAAAAAATTACAGATAGAGAGATGGTAAGAAATAACCTCTTGGGTTAAGGCTTCAACCGGATCAGATATCATATCAAATTAGATATAGACCAGCTATTTCGTCTATTCAATCTGATCTGAAATTTTCAGATAAGATCCAACCATATTAAGATAGCATGTGATGGCAAACGTAAATTACCTTGATCATATTTTCATACCGATCGTTCTGATATCTGAATTTCTGAATCAATACAGCGAGAATTCCCGCTCTACTACAAACTCAATGAAAATTCAACGTAAATCTCTACTTTCACCAAATTCAAGCATTCATTTTCGCATGTGCGTGCTGTGACTGCAAAATCAGATCGCCAAATTCACCGCATACCAGATTTTCAGGTGGTCGGATCTGAAAGTTTAAGATCAGTTCAGGTCAAAAATTAGTTTTTCATTAATTTTCAGATCGGATCAGATCGTCATGCGCCTTGACCAGGAATTCTCTGATCAGATACAGATGAGATCGTGTAAATATCGATCTGATTGGAAGTTGGAACTTAGCCATTAATCAGCAAATATAGGTCCAACAAACTTGACACATTATTCTTTCTAAGGAGTACTGTATGAAATAAAATGAAAGTACCGCTACATAAGCTGGCTTCCTCATCAGAAGGGTCATCTTCTCCACAATCAAAGTCCGTATCGCACGTGTAGAGCTTGTTAATGCATTTGGTGGAACCCTTACATCTCCATCGAGTAGCATCTCCGTAACAATCTGTAAAAAACAGATATGGCCGTGAATCAGCTATTGAGTGTTACGAACACTGGTCATTGATAAACTATTGTGACAAAACTAACTTGAGCACCGTTTCTCATCTTCGTCTGAACCATCAGTACATTCAAAGGAACCGCTACATGCCGCGAATGCTCCAGGAACGCACTTACCATCAGCGCAACGGAATCTGTTCCCAAATCCGCCACAATTATCTGAAAAGAACCAGATCGATTGTGAGATTAATACCCAGAACAGCGAGTGGATAAAACGTGATTTGATTTGAAAGAGTACCTTTGCATACATCTTCACTTTCGTCAGATTTATCGGCACAGTCATCGTCTCCGTCGCATCGGTTATCCAGAGCGGTACAACCCCTGCCATCCGCGCAAGGGAATTGAGTTTCAGGATCACACTCGGTCTTATTCTCACCTGAGAGATAATGATCCAAAAATATATTTAAAGTATAGTTAGTAATTATAATAAAATATTTTATCTTTAATTTCGGAGACCTGAATCAGATGACGTAGTATAACCAATAAGAGTTATCAGAACAAGTCCACAAATGATTCTACTGTTTCCAGCCTTCATTTTGATGTTTGAAACTCTATCGGTCAAATTTGAGTAAAGCTTGCAAATTACTTTAATCATAACTGACTTCGGCGCAAACCCTCTATACAGTAATAGTAATAGGACTGAACTTTGCATTTGATTTCAGTCCTAATTGATTCAATTGGCTTCCCTAGTCTTAGCTTTGTACTCATAGAAGATTGTAAATTATGTGCGTTAAATAAGTCAATTTAAATAGAAACCAACGAAACGGAATCACTAATTAGACGAATCAAGTGTTTCTGAGAACTTGGATGCCTCGTCACTAAAAGCTCAATGTAATATATAATAATACGGAAAGTATGTATGACAACTTTTGTATCTATTTGAATATGGGTCTGATTCTGATTGTGCCATATAAATCAATATAACCAGTGATCTGTTTAATGCAGATTATTGTGACAGAAAAGATGCATTTTCAAGGCACATCCTAAAATAAAAAAGTCACTTGCTACTATGTATAAATCGTGTTAAGCAATGAGGCTGCTTTCATCCATCCATACCACGACTTCGAAAACCTTATCTCTACTCCAATATCAAAGTAAAACAAAAGAATTATTTTTCGTATGTATTTCCGTATGAATATCCCAACCTAAGGAAAGCAACTTTGATGTCACGGCTGTTGTCTGGAAATTTTTAGGAATCATTTAATAAGCCAGGTAATAATTTTTTTAAAACAAATCCTAGAATGCAAAAACCATGATTTTCACGAAGTCCGGCTTTTAGTTGAAATCCAATAAGTTTCTGTTTTTTTATTGGTTCAGCCACCACTAACAATTAGCGATTAAGCCTCTAGTAGGTGCATCGTCAGCAGGTACTTCCGACGAAGATGGAACGATGAAATCCGGTGTTGCATACCCGTCAGGACAGTTTTCTTCGTCGACATTATCCTCTGTAACAATTTCACCTTCGTCATTTCGAATCCCACAATCCTTGTACCCATCACATTTGTAGACTTCGTCGTAACATTTGTTGCTCAGACGACACTTGTTCCTTTCAGGTTTCCCGTTGCAATCTTCAGGAATAAATCGAATAAATTGGACAAACACTTCTTAGATTCATTGGAAATTTTCGAACTGTAATATTGCTAGGTCTAACGTTCCTCACCAGAACAAATTTCGTCACTTTCATCAGAATTATCCCCACAGTCGTCCTTTCCGTTGCAAACTTTTTCGTCAATCAAGCATTTCTTGTTGACACATTGAAAACGTTCCTCATTACCACCACAATTCTCTATAAAGTTGAGCATTAAAACATTCGGTGTCTAAGAATATCATTTTTGTTAAGATCATGTGCGAAACGCGTAAATATCGTAAATAATTTGGTAAAATACTCATGGAAGTTCATACCACTACAAATACTGATGTCCTCATCAGAAGGATCCTCATCTCCGCAATCAAGATCCGAATCACAGAGAAAACGCTTCGGTATGCATTTGACTGAACCTTTACACTTCCATTGATCAGCATTCCCTTTGCAAGCTTCAATTTAGAGGAAATTACTCACACATTGTTAAATTGAACAATATTGAGAATATTCACACGAAATTACTATTATACCGGAACAAAGCTTATCATCCTCATCGGAACCATCAGCACAATTGGGAACACCGTTACAAGCTATGTATGCCCCGCGAAGACAGACACCGTCCTCACAACGGAATCTGTCCGCTATTCCCGCGCAGTTATCTGTCACAGTTATTATAAACCTTTAGCACAGAAGCCTTCCACTCAAACCAGGTGAATTTGTTGCTTAAAAAAACGACAATTCACCTTGGCACACTTCTTCGCTTTCATCAGATTTATCAGCACAATCGTTGTCTCCATCACATCTGTAGTCCATGTTGGTACAGCCACTTCTGTCCGCACACGGAAATTCATAATCTTTACATGCTGTGCTATTCTCACCTGTTGAATTAATACACAGTATGCGGCACACGTCAGTATATTAGTACAAATGGAACTTGGTATTTTGTTATGGATCTCAGTAAGAATGCCATTTTACGCAAATGTACTATGAATTACTTTGTGTAATTTTTGAAAAAAATATCTACTACATATAGTTTCCATTTGTCCGTTTTGTCCGTCTGCTAGCGATTATCTCGACACTGGGAAGGGGAACAGCGGAGCTTCATAGCTTAAAATGTTCACCTGAGTTCAGGTAAAGAAACTAAGTATTGGTGACCCCGATCTGATGACCCCTTGACCCCTAAGTGACCCCAAAACCCTCAAAATGACCTTCTATCACCAAAAACTAGTGACAGCTTGAAAAGTTTCCACATACACAGGTAAGCCAATGAAGTATCGGTGATACCTACCAAATGACCCTGTGACCCTCAAGTGACCCAAAAACCTTAAATTTGTTCGGAATAGGAATTTTTGCAAATTAAAAAGTTCATTAAATTACTGCTTAAAGCTCTTGTATATTTTGGAGATTCCGTCTGTCCGTCTGTTCGCGATTATTTCGACACTGGGAAGTGCTATTTGGTCAGTTGAGGTGTCAAAGCTTCCGTATAGATACAGGTAAAAAAGTATAGTAGTATAGTTGAGCCCGATCAGATGAACCCGTGACCCCTAAGTGACCCGAAAACTGGAACGTTTTACACAATTTGAGAAATAGAAAGGATATCAATTTGAACTCTATTGAAATGATAATTTTGAAGTTTGATTGACCCCGGACTTTCGGACTTATAAAATTTTCCGAAATCATAAAAAATTTCAAAAAAATTTAATTCGGTATATGTTCTCAAACAAAAAGTGGGCAAAAAATATAGAAATAATATGCATACCTGATGCAGACGCATATGCAAATCCAAACCCCACTGTGACTATCACAATGAACCCTAAAATCGTTTTACAAATACTGTACGTCATAGTTCTTGAAAATTGTGAAGGAATTAAAACACTATTACAGGATTGTAGGTTGTAGTTGTACACTACACAACGGCTTTCAGAATTGAGTCGATTTTAAACATTCACCCAGGACCAGCCCGCCGCTAAGTAGTGCTGAAATTTGCAGTAAATTGCTACGCTAACTAATACAATTAACTATCCACTAATTCGTTGTCTTCTCAATGATAAGATGTAAATTGGAAGAATTCAGTGTTAATTAAAATATTTTTATCGAACTTAATTCATCCAAATTATGTTTCAAACCAACTCCATTTGCTTAAATTCGTCTTTGGTATGATTTTATAATAATTACAATTGAATTTCATTACAATTGTGTTGGATGCATTAAATTCCAGTACTTAGTACTGTATCGCAACTTTTACATCTCAAGGAACGGAAAACTTCACTGTCTCTAATCAGTAAACTTCTAACGTATTCTAACGATTAATAAATCGACGATGCAACAATAGGAGATAATGTCTCAACATAATATTTCTACAAGGATAAGATTTACACGACAACGAAAATGATAACAGCTACCTATTATATACCTCTACTTATACATGGTACTGGTTGATTTTAGTTTGCAATTTTCCAGATGAGGTAGTATATACATAGAGGCGACATTTCGGCTTAGTGCCTGGGCTAAAAAATTCACATGGCAACCTTATGATTTAATTAAATAAATTCATTAATTCAACTCCACCTACATAATAGGAAAAAAGTAACACGTCGTAAGGCTAAAGATTTAAGATAAAAATCAACTTTCCAATACTAAGGTGAACCATTCAATTATGATATTCCTTACATAGCATGGTAATAAAGTGTTGTGCAGTTCAGTTTCTTATGGAGAATATGCCTTCTGGTACTGAATATTTTGTTGAAAAATGGTGGATTTTTGTGAGTTTTATGAATGTCAAAGTGAGACAGATCAGCGCGTAACGTGGTGGATATCAGAGCTGAAAATTATCACCGTAAGATTTGCAGTGAAGCAAGTGAAAGTGGAAGGGTTCAATTGGAAGCACTCTGTCATATGGCTATGGCTGAATGAAACTATTGAACCTCCGTTTTCTTCTACTTCAGACGTTAAAATTAAGCTAACCTGAGATAAAGGAACGATAACCACCTACACCAACTGATCTATGTATGTACCTACTACGCTTTTTTTTCAACTGACAGTGAATGACCCATTAATTTTCACAGAGCAAGAGTGCAGTTGTAACTCATTTTTTGGTCGAATTCAGGATTAGGATACACGCGGTAGCCGCTTATGGAGAACAGCGCCATTTCACTATTGTCTGTTGTCCTCTTACTTCCAGCCTGGGTTGTCCGACTGTGATAGGCACGAAGGGCTTGGCTGCTTGCTCT
>JAQFYU010002147.1:0-12585 GCA_034694905.1 Ceratophysella granulata
TCGAAATCATCCTTTCAAGGGCTGTTTCAAAGATCTTCAGACCTCGGTCATTCATACTCATGGTTTTCTGTGCAACCTTATTTTTTTCACCAAATTCGAAATTCGGCCTTACATGACGCGCCTCATCTTTGATGGTTTCCATGTTCAGCCGGAACACCATAGCTAGTAACGATACTGTTGTTTGGGAAGGTATACGTCCACTGTCAACACCCTTCTGTTGATGTCGGCCCGCGACTGACCTTCCAGCGTCAAAAAAATTATAGAGGTTCTGTACTCGATTTTGACTAAACCCGGGGTTTTTCCTAGTACTGATTTTTTAAATCGCCCTCTCGCCTTCATAGACCTTCACGCCGCTTACCGCCACAAGTTAAATTGAATGGGTTTTCACACAATTCCAAAAATTTGGCCTTCCAAAGTTACGGCGTCTATCAGGCCCGGGACTTCCTGGACAACCCTTCTATATTCATATTCATACACATGTGATCTCGTAATGTTTCGTGACAATATACCCGCGACGGGTCACATGACCTTGTGCACATACTTCATTAGCTTGTTTTTTACATGTCTGGAGTGAAGAATACTGAGAACTTGCTCTGCGTGACTTTTAGCAGAAGTCATTGGTTCATTATTAGCTCCCATCGAAATCCGACTGCACGTGTCAACATGAATCGTGCATTGCAATTGCAAGTAGATTTTGTCAACTCAATTCCGGTTTTCGAATCACTATGAGTCAACGTTTTTCAGCGTACTAATTTTTTACTCTTTCAGCCGCTTTTTATGTTGCACGGAGTCCGAGTATAATTTTAGGGCCAACGAAATGGGAACCTTTCACAAGAAATAGTGATTACTAAATCAGTTTTTCGAAAACTAGTAAAGACCAACTCATCTCAACCTTTTCGGTGTCAAAATCAAGTCCAATCGACTCTGATGTATGTATCATCTAATCAACATTAATTTCAAACTGAAATGTGTATGAATATTGGACAATGGATACTATTCCAGCCCATCAATGAACTATTACACGGCTTTATTTTTTTTTGCGGCGCTAAAATACAGAAAGTTGGCGCAAAATTGTAATCTTACCTGAGACGAACTATTTTGGTGGCTAGAGCAGAACCCTTTGATGCTTTTAGTGCAGAGTTAGGCTCTAAAATAACTGCTAAATTAGTGGAGTAAACTAAGTCACATCAGTATATATATTTGGAGCTAATAATGGACAATGACAATTGGTTAGTTTGCATACTATCCGGCTAATATGGAAAATAAAATTTAAAGAACGTTAAGTTACGCACGTTAAAATTCATATCAAATATTTGAAATTAGCTGTTTCATACTCTGAATTTGACGCTTTTTCTAATGACACTTAAAATGAAATCCGTTACACTGAAACACAATTAATATGGATATAAGGAACGAATTAGCTGTGTCTGGAGCCTTATATCTATCCAGATTAATTGTGTTTCAGTGTAACGGATTTCACTTTAAATACTATTGGAAAGAGCGTCAAATTCTGAGTAGGAAACGGTTAATTTCAAATATTTGATATGAATGTTAGCATGCGTATCTTAGCGTTCTTTAAATTATATTTTCCATATTAGCCGTATAGTATGCAAACTAGCCAATTGTCCATATTAGCTCCAACAGATATATCGTATATCGTATTGCCCTGTTCACTGGCTTACATTAATATTTTGAGTGAGGTGGAGAGAGAGAAGTCTACACGAAATATGTGAAATGACAGTGTGAGTCAATGGATCAATAGTTCACAATCATTCAATCACCAATAAATCATTTATATTATTGAAAGAGGCAGTCTGGTCATGCAACACTCGATTGGCGACCAGAAAATGATCGTGAAACAAAATATCGGATTATGTCAAGTAGAAATATTTATCAATGTCTTCCACGATTCACGATTCGCGAATAGCGATTCTTAAAATATTGAATGTGGAACATTTTGTTTCTCAATAATTAAATCGGAACTTACTAATACAATGTGTAGCATATTGAGCATTATATAAAGAAGCTACTCTACTATCATTAGTTTTCCGAAATTCACTACTGTTAAACTTACTGATTCAGAACATGCATAAAAATTAATTTATATCTAGGATAGTGGAATATGCGGAGCTCTGAAAGACAATTTTTTCCTGAGAATCATGAAAGTTGAATTGATCACTTTGAAATTGGCTTTCCAAGTCTTGTTGATATTAACCAGCTTGCCCGCAGTCATCGTCACGTTCTCCAGAGCAGGTCTGATTTCATCATCTATGGCTGCTTGAGCCGCTGCAGCCGCTGAAGCTGCATTATTTGCTGTCGTCCGAACCATGATTAGAGTATTATTGACACTTGTTATACGATCCTGGGCCGTGTTGACAGCACGAATCAAATTTGCTGGAAATGAAAAAAGAACAATGCTTAACTAATTTGGCCAAAAATTATAGAATAATCCAACTTACAAATGTTGAACGAAAAAATGTCCAATTGCATTTGAAGTGATGCACCTGCACCCGGCGGAGTTGTGCTGCTCTGTAATTCAATTTATAAAACATAATGAATTTGCATCTTGCATGTCGGATTTAAGAAATTCCTGGTTTTGCATTTTCTAATTGGCCTTCCAAGGTAAATCTGTATTTTAATTTATAAATTTGCAAATTAATTACTATTTTTTCAGAGTTTGTTTAAAAACTAAATTAAAAACCAACAATGGACGGGTCAATGTAAAATTAAACACCTTTTTACGCTGTACATGAACACTGTTAACTTTAAATAAGCGATTTACAAAATAGGATCCGCGAGTAGGAGACGCCGTTGAAAAATTAGAATATTTATTGCAGATTGCAGATCTTTACCTGTGCCTCGATTGAACCAATGAATGAATAGATAATCACAGGAATTGCCAATATCCATATTCCAATCACACCTCTTCTACCACACCACTTCAACATTTCTAACATATTTGATTTTTCTTTTCAAAATCACACGTTAAATTTAAGAATTTTGACAGCGGAGCGAGCAGTACAGGTTGAGCTTGAGCTTAACAGCACTGCCTGATGATGGATGTATTCTTACATTAGAATTGAATTTTAGTGATTCGGGCTAGTAGCAGGCTGTTGTTATGTTGCAACCTGACACATTTAGAATGAAAAGTGAAATCTAGCTATAGCTTTGTATTATCTGTGTCAAATGTTGCGAATTATGAATAGATCCGTGATTTACAATTGGGATCAAAGGCATTTCATGTCCATAATGTCACGCGTTGGCCTAGAATCCAGAATCGAAGTCACATTTGATACGATACAAATACGGACTAAGTATACATGAATTAGGTGACAGTTCGTCTACGAACAAGCAGAGCTATAGTCCTTTAGCGGAAATAAAGTAAAACGCCACATATTTTGTTTAAAAAAATATATAAAGCTACAGAAAATAAAAATGGACGCGATACGCGATACGCGATGCATGCGTCGTGTTTACTTCGTTTCTGTTTACAAAGGCATTTTACCGAAAATACTAATTAAAATCATAATAGGCATATGAAACGATTTATTTTTTTGCTCCAATTCTTTCATTAATATGATAATCTTCAAATGCAATTAATATTATTGAAAATTCAATATATCTTTCGATCTTCTTACATTCATGAAAAAATCGCCAGCTAGCAGTTACTGAGATTGTAAAGTCAGGTCACAGTAGTAGCCTCTTCCTTATTTTTTATATCCTGAAAAAAGCTGCACGTGTACTTTTAATGTGGTTTCCATAAACCGTTTTGCATGTAGAATTCATTGATGCGAATGACGTGCGTGTTTAGAGCTGTTGACAGGAAATGTGAGCTTTTCAATTCTGCTGTAAATAGTGTTGTTTCCAGCTTTAAAATTAGGCACATGTATTGAAACATGACAGGAATTTATTTCAGATGGTAGATTTCTAGTACACTCATGCCTGAAGTATTTACCCCAATTTGTAAAAGAATAACAGCAAATGGAGGGATTGCTGGTTTACTTGACTATTACTAACCCTCACTATTATTTGTCCATGTATTAAATGTAATTGAGAGATTGAAGTTGGTATTCGCGGACAGAGAACATAAGATGCACTAAACTTATTCTTTTGAATTTAGATATTTGAGAAAAAAAAACACAAAGTTTGGTTCAAATTTTATTAATTTTATTCAACACGTGAAACACTACGGTAAGGTTCAAACCTGATGCCTTCACTGTAAAATAATTTTCTATATTGGAGAGTATAAATTAAAAAAATTAAAAAATACGCGTCCAACCTGTAGACAGTTTGCATTTTGTTAAGGTTGCATATATCCCGGTATCTTATCTATCTATTGGGCAGCTTTATCCTTCTTAAGAAATGTTTCCTGCGGTCCGTATCGAATTGGTTGTGCCTTGAAAAGATTTTTCTTCTTGAGTATTCCAAACACGTTGTTGATGATCCGGAAGTTATGCCGCCAAACTACTTCTACTCTCTCCAGTCTCTCATATTCCAGAACTAGTTCCTCATGGAGCACGTCCGATTCTTCCATTTTGAGAGAAATTTTATTGACAGCATAAGCTGTCGAGTTTTCCTTCTTTTCTAGTAAACTGATTCGGTGGCTCAATCGGGTATTTTCCAACTGTAGATTATCTGCAAATTCAAAATACGTCATATTCACAATTTTTTTTTTAAATCGGTAATATTTGCCTTGGTGTGTATAATGAAATAATATTGTATATACTTGAAGCTTGCTATTGTTTTTCAAAAATAATTAAATTAAAAACTTACACATGTTCTCATTAATTCGATCTATCGTTTCCTGAAACCTCTCACCAGGTGACATCTTAGCCTGTAATAGTAGTAACAAGAAATGTTTAAGAACATAAATGCTATGTACGTCCTTGTCCATGCAACTCATCCATATCAACGAAATGCTGATTCTTTTGGAAATGATTTCTTGAAACTCTAGTTCGATTATAATTCTACTAGTGACGTAATTTTCTTTTTGCACAGAATATCTTTATTCAGGAGAATGAAAATTCAATCACTTTAAGACTTGTTATTTTGAGCAGTTTTTAATCAAGTCCATAAAAAGTAGAGGTAACAAAATGTCACGTAATCATGTAATTAGTACGGCTAAATTTGAATTAGTTCATGTCAGGTATTTCCGTTCCATCCGAGCCTTAGCTAATTTCATTGGAGTCGCTACCTGGAATTTAAATTTAATGGGATTTTAATTAATGTGATATTAAAGCTCCTTCTCCTATCAAAGCCCACTAAATCTTATTTTTTTGTGATGTAATATAATTTTGAAATTTTTCCTATTAAAGCCCGTTAAATCAGACTGTTTTGCGATGTGATTTAATTTTGAAACTTTTTTTTATTAAATCCCATTATATCCCACTGTTTTGTGATATGGTTTAATTTTGAAACTTTTCCTATAAAATCCTATTTAATCCCACTTTTTCATTATGTGATTTAATTTTGAAAATTCTCCTATTAAAGCCCATTTAATACCATTTTTTTTGTGATATGATTTTGAAATTTTTCTTATTAAAGCCCGCTAAATCCGACTGTTTTGTGATGTGATTTAATTTTGAAACTTTTTTTTTATTAAATCCCATTATATCCCATTGTTTCCTGATGTGATTAAATTTTGAAACTTCTCCTATTATAATCCACTAAATCCCATTTTTTTGTGATGTGATTTAATTTTGAAATTTTTCCTATTAAAGCCCGTTGAATCCAACTGTTTTGTGATGTGATTTAATTTTGAAACTTTTCTTATTAAATCCCAGTAAATCCCACTGTGACGGGATTTAATCATCAAATTAGGATACTCCGAAAGTTGTTGTGTGACAGACAGGAAGGCGTCATTATATAGGGTGATACAAGTTGCAGTTTAAATTTTAATAATGCCAGCTCTCGTCATTACGTTTCGAGTCACTGCTTGAGCTTGATTTTTTGATGCGAGTGTTGAATGAATATCGACTTACAACGTCCGCTGCTTTGTCTTCACTGAGCACTGGTTGACTCCAAATACAAACTAAAACTAAGGAAGTATATAGCGTGGTAGTACTGGAAACCATATTATAATTAAATCAAAATACCTATTTCAGCTTTAGTGAATTTATTGAGAGAACTTTTAAAATAACTTTATTTATTTCGTCCGGTCCAGGATTAGATTCAACTGAAGATGATCGTCCATGGAAGATTACCTGCCTTATTTATATGGAATTCTGTGGATGAAGGTTCCCGCTTGGCATTGAAATCTAGTGTAGTATTAAGGTTCTAATTCATGACTCATTGATAGATGTAACGAAGTTGATACGATTATACTATAAAATTGTTTTTCCGATTATGGAATTTTTCAATGAAATAAAACATAATTCAAAGTCAAAACGTGTGCGGGATTCCAGCTATTCAAAACAGATCGGAACACAGGCATAGACCGGCGGTCGCATGACTTGAATCTGATTCAATAGTAGTTCCCAAATTCTGGGAAGTTATGTGGCGTGTGTTATGGAAGAACGCAATAAGCTTATTGACGTCCTAACCTAATGCTCGTGACTCGGCGTCATATACAGTAAATATGTAATAGAACGACAATATACACCCACACTAGACAAGCACGTGGAATTTTACCGGCGCTTTATTCCGACTTGGTGGGACTATTCGTATTTCGTATGTTGAAGTTTCATTCTACAATTTTGAGCTACATATGTTAACGTTTATGGGAGATTTGTGTGTGTGCATTTGAGATACGATGTGGGATATAATTGGATGTCAATGGAACTTTTTACGAACCGGCTATCGTAAAATCCAAAAAGTGATGGATGAGTGATGAACGACTATGTAGTTTGTACAATGCGAAAAGTAGACACAAGGCTGCAATTCGGACAGGTGTTGCCGGTATAGCGACAACATAGTATTGCATGCACTTTCCACACCGAAAATTGTGCCTCATGCTTTCAGTTTGTTTTGAATTAGCAAGCTATAACGGCAGCCTTCCCTTAAAGGCTGGTACCTGCATGTCCAAGAAAAATTAAATTCGGAGATCGAATAAATTATTTACATAGTTTGGTAAGGTTTCAATACAATTCCAGTTTTATTTAAATTTTCATGAATTTCAAAAAGATGGACCCAATGAAACCCCAGACTCCCAGACTATTGGAGAGTGTTAATGTAAGTCAAAGACTATTTCTTCTTCTATTTATTTCGTTTGTCTTTTTAAAAGTGAAATCTACAGGATTTTTAGTTTCCAAACCGAATGCTTTCATTTGAAATCACAAATTTCTTGCGGAGCGTAGCAAAAACATTATTGACGATTTTAAAATTATTTCTCCAGATCTGATCAACTCTGTTCAGTTTGTCCATTCCTTGTTTCAGGGGACCAACGGTGGAGTCCAGTCTTTGCACGACTCCACGCATTTCTCGTATGTCTTCCCTACTTTCCGTTTGCCTCCGTTCAATATCACCGATTCGATGGAATAGTTTGGACATTTCAGTTTGCATGTGATCTGTAGAAATAAATTCAAATCTCACTCGATTTGTCAATTTTTTTTGGAAATGCTTGAGGAAGGGAGCGTAATTAGAATTTGAAATTAATTTGTATATTTTCTTTCATTTCTAAAAGATATATTGTTCTGACATATTTTTCATTACTTTTTTAGCAACATATTACAGTAAATAGGTAGTTGAATTCGCAGAGGAGGGGCAAAAACCTTGATCAAAACTTCAAATTACATTGTAACAACAAATCCAGAATTTAAAGGAAAATACACGAATATCTAGTATTGGCACTATAGTTTTTGCTTAACATTTTTACAGACAATTTTTAAATTTGAAGTTCAAATGCGCGGTGGCGACTTACATAATCGAGAACCAAGCTGTTCCAAGGAATCCTGAAGATTTTGTCCAGGTCGTTGACTTCCGCCAAACTGCAATAAAGCAATAAAATATTTACACGTATTAAGTACGGTTCGTCTAAGAGGAATATCAAAACCATGGTAGATATTTACCCCAAATTTGGTATCACTTTGAGCTGAACAAATGCAGATAAGACCGAGAACTACGGCTATAGTGGGAGCAAATGAGCCCATTCTGAATATTTTAAGTGATGAAAATGAATTTTTAAAACTGGAGTCTCGGGTTGAAATTGCTTCAACTGGTGTAGGTGTCAAACTTTGTCTGGAAGTTGACGTATTTATATCAAAATGATCTTGGCTATATGCCCTTGAGATTTGCAAAATAGATACATACCGGCATACGATTTACTGCAATTGAGCTTATTTGCCAGGTCTTTGTATTTTCTTCAACTTCATTTGAATTCCTCATGCGCTGGGAAAATCTAAACAAATGCGTCAATTCTTATGATGTGTCACTAACCAATTAATAGTTTCCGGTTAAAATAAGATTTACTCTGAGTAAAAACGTTGAGAAACTCAGTTTCTGACTAATTTTACAATGAGTTGAGTTAAATTCACGCAATATTCACGGGTGTGCAGTTTCCAGAAGTCCACGCTTCACATACGCTCGTGTACAACGGTTCGATGGACAATGTCAATTTATGGTAAGTACTCACGTCATTATTGTCAATGCGTGCAAGGGTTGCATGTTATTCTGGCAGACAAAGGAAAGTCTGTTCATCATCAAAGACAAATCTCAGGAAGACAGTTCATTGCGAATAATTAACTTAATTTGAGTATCCGATTGCAAAGCAAATGCGTGCAGTGCTAAATGCATTTGGCTAGCTTCAGCTTCAGGTTACTCGTGCGAGTAAGCACACCGTCACTTCTGCTGGAATAGAGCGCAACCATATGTGCCAGCGGAGGACTGATTGAACAATCGGATTTATTTGTGAATACTTTGGCTATTGGACAAAATATACACTACCCCAATCTACAATTAAAATTATATCGAAATTCCGGTAAAGAGGTAACCCAGTTAGGTTCAAATATTATAAGGACAGTTTTCTTTTCATTGTACGAAAAAGTAGCAGACTCATTTTTAAAATACCAATAAGGCTTTTTGAAGTGATGTATGGCGTATGGTCCTAATTAATAGTATTGACTCGGAATATCGCACCGTATATATCTGAGTGAGTGATGTACAGATACGATCGATTTACGATGAGCCATGCAATTAGCTAAATTAGCTCTATGGCACCTTTCTTTCGCTTCACGTCATATCCTGTGAATAATAGATGCAAAAAAACAACAGTCAACCATTAAAGCTTTCGCTCGATTTTTTTATATCTTAGGATTAAAATCGCCCAGTCCGTAAAATATGTATACAATTCCAATTACTCGGATTCATGGAACAATTCATGTTTGAACAACATGTTTTCAATTCTTTGCCAGGGTAATTTATATTAGATTTAAAACTGAACATGTCAATTTTCCAAGCAGTCAGGCTAGTATCCATATAAACATGGCTACAGAAAAACATTTTCTGCTTTTAGCCAGCTTCATCGTGTTCAAATTAGCGGCCCTAGATGCACTCCCTTTGAATCTAACAAATATTGGACCATATTCATCCCTCCACATAGTCATCTACGGAGATTTGGAAATAGGAGGCAAGATTTTGAGCTCAAATCAAAATGGTGAAAATCCATGGTCCGTTACGGTGAAAGTAACACCAGATTACCAGATTCGAGTACTACCATTGTCATTAATTCAAACCAATTCTGATGTGACAATACTGGTCAATCCCAATTTTGCTGAAGATGCACATCATGTGGAACTTCGAGAGCGTGCCATGACAACCTCTGCCCGGTTTCTCGTTATTCTGACACATCCAATGCTGCGCAGGTACCAACTTTCATTGAAATCATACGACGCCCAAATCTACTACGTTATTCTTCACAAAGGTTTTCTATGGGAAAAGTTCATGCTCTGCAATCGCTGTGGCTTCCTCAAATTGTACTTTGAAAAACAATTGTTTTCAAACGACTTAAATATGCTTTGGCAACATTGGCACATCCATTTATTTGAAACAGAATATCTGATCAGGGCAGACTACGGTGGGAGAATAGAAAATTCAAATTTGATTCCATGTATCAATTTCTTTCGTGACCCTTCTTGGTTCACTTCAGTTGACATTAGATACTGTCATTTTCCTGATGTCGTCATTGCCAACCTCGAAGAACGCTTCAACTTTTCATCAATTCTCTTCTTCGAATGGATGGAAAGCTTGTTCCATTTCTCCATACTTCAAAATCGGATCTTTCCCATCAAGCCATACACTTTTGTTGAAAACTCGAACCGTGTCTTTCACTATTTTGAAAATCAGCCTACCATTCTTTTGTACTGCATTCCCAAGGAGATCTCAGAAACGGATGAGTCAAGGGAGTGGCTGATTTGGATATTGCCTTATGACAAATGGTCCTGGCTATTAACCCCGGTTCTCTACTTAACGTTCACAACTCTGATGTATGTTAAACGAAAGAACATTCTGGATTTAGTTTTTATTTGCATTAGATCTTTTTTGCGTCAGGACGAATCGGACCTCAACGGAATTGTTCTCCTTGCCTTCATCAGCATTATCCTCACTTGCGGCTACGAAGGGGTCATCACAACGCTCACGCTTATTCCCTCACCTCCAATCGCCTATCAAACCTTTGGTGAACTAATTGAACGAGGATATCGAATAGGATACTTGAAGGATAGGTTGAAAGGAGATCCGGATGTGACGGAGATGTCATATATAATTAGCAAGTACAAGTGGCTCTTTAAGCGAAGTGAGCTTGAATATAGAATGAACTCTAGTTTCGTTTCAATGGCTGAAGTTTATGAGTTGAGAGGACCCAAGGTAGAAATGATTGCAAATCAGAAGATTATTATACAAGTAAGGAAATTTGGTGAATTTGGTGATCTTGAGTCCTTTGCTGGAAAGGATAAATGCTTCAGCTTGATTGACACCGAGAGAGGCGTGAGCTCTGCGTGGAAGTTCAAAGGCTACTTTGGTGAACGGTTCCTGTTCCAGCTTCAGCTCTATCATCAATTTGGATTTTATGACTTTTGGCATCGAAGAACAGTCTCGATCGTTACTATCATGTTCAATCAACTTTATCCCACATTATTTGTAAAGAAAGTGGGGAATATTAATTACTTGGAAAGTGAACAAGTATATGAAGCCATGAACCTCGAGTCTCAACCATTGATGATATTTAGAATTGCAGCTATCAGTCTCTGTGTGGGGCTAATATTGTTTGTAGCTGAGTTTTGGAAATTAGGTTTGAGAGCTTTGGTGATACGGTGATACTTTGAAATTGGTTTGCTCTTTCGTAGTTCATCATTATGCGCCATCTCTCAACAATTTTCTTGTTCCGCTCTACACCGTGTGTCTTTTGTTAGGCACCAATATTCTTTGGCACAAGAGCTTCGCACGTTTCATAATTCGGCTTAGTATGCTTCGCAACCTGGTGCAAACCCCAGGGCGATAGGTCAAGTCGTTTAGATTGTAACCCCTTTTGAGTATTTTGACAGGGTGGCGAAACCCATGCGCTTCGCAGAACGTTGCGTTAAACAACTTTACGGAACCACGTGGTTATCACTTTCCACAAGAATTTAAAAGAAAAGCAATACACTGAAAAAGCAAAAGTGAAATGTACAAGCCGCCACTTTCTCACAATTATGCTGTATATTTAATTTGATGTAATTAATTCTACAGTACCTAACCTAACATATGTAGTAAAATTACACCATTTGAACGTACAACATAGAGTGAATATTTCATCTTTCGAAACATAATATCTTTAAATTTCAAAATTCAACACGGAATGTGCTCGTTCCGAAATTCTTCTTCTTTAGTAGTATTTTTAATTAGATGTAAATATGATTATTAAGTGTTAATTAAATAATTATAGCCGTAGAGTGACAAAATCTGATCTTATGCTCAGCATTATAATACAAATGGCTAACAGTAAGGAGCTTTTAATGTTATTTTCTTTTTTAATGCTTGAATAGTTCCATTAATGACTTGAAAGTTCTTCTTCCAGGTTTGATTAATAGAATTGAGTTTCTTATTTGATGCCATAAGTGTTTCAAATCCTGGTTGGATATCCGTGTCAATTGTGGATTGAGCAGATTCAGCTGCCATTTTGGCTGCATTCGCATTCGTATTCACCGCATTTAGGTTCGAATTTAGCCGGGCAATTTGGTTGACTATTGATTCATTTAGGGCACCTGGCATTGAAAAGAAAAGATTGTTAATCCCATGTTAAATCCATAGTATAATAATGTATAAATGTGTATAAATCTTAAATCTTTTTTTCGTAGTATACCAATTTGGGCTTTTAGCTCATCCAGTTGAACCTGGACTGTATCAGTACCGTAATCGGGATCCTCAGGATCCGGATCGGGATCTGTCTCCGGATCATTATCCCCATCGTCATCCTAAGTATAACTACCACGATTAGTATGCGTTCTAAAGAGTTGCCGACAAAAAGCCTCGGAACAAAAAAAGACAGTAGGGGTAGTCAGATGGAATAACTTAAGTAATGAAGTGATTAAGCAAGAGGTTTGGTTTTGGCGGGAAACGATTTCATTGGCTGCTGAAGTTAGCAAGTAAGTGGAAAAGTGAAAAAGAAGTAAGTAG